>CAUYQG010292491.1:0-18479 GCA_963574415.1 Tarsius wallacei
GCCCAGCCACAGTCACGAGGTGAAGAACCCCGAATACAAAGAGGGAAACAAAATTAGTGTGGTCAGAGAGCTGAGCGGTGGGAGCGGCCAAGGGCGGTCAAGGGCGCGCGGAGAGTGAGACCGCCAGACCTGCGGGGTCCAAGGCGGGCGTCCCTAGCTCCACAGTGCCCTCTCGTGGTGAGGGGTCATTATTGCCTGGGCCTCCCAGCCCAGAGGAAGACAGTGGGACTCAGGAAAACGCTCCTGTCGCTGAGTCCCCGCCAGCCTCCAGGCGGCCTCCGTCCTTCAGCCGTCTTCCCCACAGCTCGCCTCTTAGGAATCTGAACTCTCTTGAGGCAGCGACGTGTTTCTCCCAGTGAGGCTCGAGGGCAGTTTAACCAACAGTCCTCAGGTGGGCAGTTGGTTTCAGGGGGAAACAAAAATATTGCCTCCCTTCTTCTCACGGATTTGAAACATGACATCGATTGCAGCCGTCACGGAAGTATCACTACCTTCTTAATAATTATTATATTCTTAATAATGATTACCATCTTAAAGGTGGCGCCTGGGTTTGCGAGACTGCTTAGCGAATCTTATTTTCCAGTCATACGCATGTTTTTTGTTTCTATTTTCAAATGTGGCCTGGCAAGTTCTCACGTCTATAAGCCCAGCACTTTGGGAGACTGAGGCGGGAGGATCGCTTGAGCCCGGGAGTTCGAGACCAGCCTAAGCAATATAACAAGAACTCGTCTCTACAAAAAGATTTTTTTTTTTAATTAGCCAGGAGTGGTGGCATGTGCCTGTAGTCCCAGCTATCCAAGAGGCTGAGGTGGAAGGATTGCCTGAGCCCGGGAGGTCAGGGCTGAAGAGAGCCGTGATCGTGCCACTGCACTCCAGCCTCAAAAGAAAGAAAGAAAGAAAGAAAAAGGATCATTCCAGACCTCAAAAATCAGACATAGATCCAAGATTCATGGGGACTAAATTTTTCTGACTCTTTGATGGAAAGATAAATAAATAAATAATAAAATGAAACGCACTTTGGGCATTCCTGTTGTGCTGCTGTATCTCCAAATTACAAGTCATTCAATGGATCAAAAACGTTTTATTGACCCATAAAAGTGGCAATGAAGTTAGTAACACAAATCTGACAGCTCAGAACGATGGCCCCATAAAAGCTGCGCACGGGATTCCAGTGGGAGATAAAACATCTCTGTGTGCTGGGAAGACGGAAAATGCGACTGCGATTATTTTGCCCAAGCAGCAGAGAGAACTGTGACTGGTAGCTGCCTCAAGGCTGGTCTGAAACTGGGCTTCATTGATGGTTCACCACTTGTCCCCACTGGATTATCTGCTGTGAAATGTCAGATTATGACTCAAAATCATTAAATGTTTTGTATCGGTCATAGTCAGAACCTACTGATTTTTTTTTTGAGTGGGAGTCTCACTCTGTCACCCAGGTTGGAGGGCAGCGGCACACTCCCGGCCACCGCAGCCTCGACTTGCTGGGCTCCGGAGATCCTTCTGCCTCAGCCTTCCGAGCCGGGATTACAGGCATGTGCTACCACACCCAACTGATTTTTTGATTTTTATTGTAGAGATGAGGTCTCGCCAAGTTGCCTGGGCGGGTCTCGAACCCGCGGGCTCAGGCGATCCACTCACCTCAGCCTCCCAAGGCGCGGGATTACAGACTGAGCCACTGAGCCCGGCTTAATTTTTTGATTTATTGTAGAGATGAGGGCTCACCAAGTTGCCAGGGCTAGTCTCGAACCCGTGAGCTCGGGTAATCCTCTCACTTCGGCCTCCCAAGGTGCTCGGATTATAGGCGTGAGCCACCACGCCTGGCCTGAGTCTACTGATTTTTTTCCAGAATAATCACAAAACAGCATTTCCCAGGACAGAATTTTAATTGGTGGCTACACATGAAGAAAGACATCCAGAGGACAGCACTTCAAAGTCACCCTCACGCCTTCAGCCCCAAGCCTCACGCAGCAGAGAAACCAGACAAACCAGCTGGGAGGTCAACGACATGAATACTTAGAGAGACAGCGTTTTGTCAAATGCCAGCGTTGGGTGTCACATAACAACGGCAAACGAGCAGTTCCCGTCACATGTATGAGCTAGCAGAAGCCCTCTTTATGACTGGCTGAAATCCTGAAGCACAGACTGCAAAACAGCCTCCACATGAGTCAAACTGCAGTCACCACGGACACATTCTCTTCAAGGTGTTCGTGCAGAAACAGGCCACACGGACAAGGAAGTGCGTCCCTGCCACCCCCACACCACGACACGCACTGACCCTAGAGGGCAAAGGTGCTCGCAGGAACCGTGTCTTGTTTTCTTTGGGCATTTTGATTGATACGTAATTCACATAATATAAAATTCACCATTTTGTTTATTTATTTATTTATGTGTGTTGGAGTCTCACTCTGTCACCCAGGCTGGAGTGCCGTGGCACGCTCACGGCCATCGCAAGCTCGACTTGCTGGACTCGGGTGATCCTCCCACCTCGGCCTTCCAAGTAGCTGGAGTTACAGGCACGTGCCACCCTGCTCAGCCAATTTAGTATTATTATTACTTATTGTAGAGACGATGTCTCACCAAGTTGCCCAGACTGGTCTTGGTCTCAGACTCCTGGGCTCAGGCAATCCTCTCACCTCGGCCTCCCAAAGGGCTGGGATTACAGGCGTGAGCCGCCGAGCCAGGCAAAATTCCCCGTTTTAAAGTGCAAGTGGTTTTCCATTCGCCCGCTGTGCTGTGCGGCCGTCACCACGAATGGATTCCAGGGCACGTCTGGCACCCCAGCGACGCATACTGAGCCCCATTTCTTCTCTCCCCATCCCCCGGCAACTGCTCATCCACTTCCTCTGTGTGGACTTGCCTGTTCTGGACATTTTGTACAAATGGAATCGTGCACCCTGTAGCCTTTGGGGTCTGGCTGCTTCGCTTAGCCGGAGGGCTTCAAGGCTCGCCCGGGTGGTGGCAATGCCTCACTTGCCAGGCCTCACTCCTCCTCTCGGCCAGGTCCTCTTCCACCGCACAGACACACACCTCATGTTGACTGTCCGCGCAGCACGTCACGGGATGGACGTTCAGGCTGGGTTTCCACTTTTTGGTATTACGAATGTTGCCGCTGTGAACACCATGTACACTTTTCTGTGTGCGAACATGTTCGTTCCCTCGGATATGAGCCAGCAAGTGAATTGCATGGTTACACGGTGATTCTGTGGCTCATCTTTTGAGGAACTGTGGAACGGTTTTCGCAGAAGTGGAACTCTTTTGCACGCCTCCCGCCAGTGTGTGAGGAACTTATTCTTACCGACTTGCTTTCTTTCTTTTGTTAGTTTAAAAAAAAAAATATGATATAGCTATCCCAGTGAATGTGAAGGAATATTCCCCTGGGGTTTTGATTTGCATTTCCCTGATAGCTAATGATGATGAGTATTTTATTTTATTTTTGGAGTTGGAGCCTCACTCTGTTGCCCAGGCTGGAGTGCAGTGGCACGCTCACGGCCACTGCAGCCTCCATCTGTTGGGCTCAGGTGATCCTTCCACCTCAGCCTTCCAAGTAGCTGGAACTATAAGCACGTGCCACAACACCCGGCTGATTTTTTTATTTATTGTAGAGATGAGGTCTCACCAGGTTGCCCAGGCTGGTCTTGAACCCGTGGGCTCAGGCAATCTTCTCACCTCGGCCTCCCAAAGTGCTGGGATTATAGGTGTTGAGCCACCGCACCCAGCTGGTGTTGAGTATTTTTATTAGCTATTTCTGTATCTTCTTTGGAGAAATGTCTATTCAAACCCTTTTTATGCCTTTTTAATTGGGTTGTCTTTTCATTGTTGAATTGTAAGAGTTATTTATAGATTCCAGATACGAGGCCCTCATCAGATATAAGACTTGCAAATATTTTCTCTATTCTGTCAATTGTCTTTCAACTTTCTTATTAGTTTCCAATAACACAACAGTTTTAAGTTTCATTGAAGTCCAATTTTCCTGTTATTTCTTTTTTTTATTTTTATTTTTGAGTTGGAGTCTCACTCTGTCGCCCAGACTGGAGTGCAGCGGCCGCTCCCGGCCACCACCGCAGCCTCGACCTGTTGGGCTCTGGCGATCCTTCCGCCTCAGCCTTCCAAGTAGCTGGAACTACAGGCGCATGCTACCACGCCCGACTCATTTTTGATTTATTGTAGAGATGAGGTCTCGCCAAGTTGCCCAGGCGGGTCTCGAACTCGCGAGTTCAGGCAATCCACTCACCTCAGCCTCCCAAGGTGCGGGATTACAGGCTGAGCCACCGAGCCCGGCTCTTGTTATTTCTTTGATTGCTTTTCCTTTTGGTATTATTGTAAGAAACCATCACCTAAGCCAAGGTCACAGAGATTTTCATCCATGTTTCTTTCCGCTCGTTTTATGGTTTTAGCTCTTACATTTGGGTTTTTGATCAATCTGAGCCTAGTTTCTGTATATGGTTTGAGATTCTTTTGAATGCGAGCATCCTGTGGTCCCAGCATCCTTTGCTGAAAAGGCAAATGGTCTTGGCAGCACGGCCCAAAGCCAACTGACCACAGATGCGGGGTTGGCTTCTGGGCTCTCAGTTCTATTCCGTGGGTCTCTACACATATCTCATGTCAGTAGTGCTCACTCTAACCTCATGCCAGTGGTGCATACTCTTGATTACCGTAGCTTTGTAGTAAGTTTTGAAAAGTGGGGACTAGGCCAGGCGCAGTGGCTCAGCCTATAATCCCAGCACTTTTGGGGGGGGGGGCGAGAGGATGGCCTGAGCCAGGGAGTTCAAGACCAGCCTGGGCAACCTGGTGAGACCTTGTCTCTACAATAAATAAATAAATAATTAGATGGGCGTGGTGGCACATGCCTATAGTTCCGGCTCCTCGGAAGGCTGAGGCAGAAGGATCACCTGAGCCCAGCAGGTCGAGGCTGCGGTGGCCGGGAGCTTGCCACTGCCCTCCAGCCTGGGTCACAGAGTGAGACCCCAACTCAAAAAGAAAAGAAAAGAAAAGAAAAGCGGGAACTGTGAGTCCCCCAACTTTGTTGTCTTTCAAGACTGTTTTGGTTATTCTGGGTCCCTTCCATCCTATGTGAATGTTAAGATCAGGTTGTCCATTTCTGGGGGGAGAAAAAGCAGTTTTGATGGGAATGGCATTAATCTGCAGATCAATTTGGTCAGCATTCCCATCTTAACAATGTTAAGTTTTCCAGATGAACATAAAATGTCCTTCAATTTATCTGGACCTTAAATTTTGTTCAACAAATGTTTTCTAGTATACAAGTATTGCACTTCTTTGATTCAATTTATTTATAAGCATTTTTATTTCAATGATAACCTTTTTTGTTTTGTTTTTGATCGATACTGATGGATATATACCTTTTTTTGTTTTGAGTTGGGGGTTCTCGTTTTGTCACCCAGGCTGGAGTGTAGTAACACGATCACAGCTCACCACAGCCTTGACTTTTTGGACTCAGGCAATCCTTCCACATATGCCTCCTGAGTAGCTAAGACTACAGGTGCACACCACCACACCTGGGTAATTTTTAAAATTTGTGTAAAGATGGGGTCTTGTTATGTTGCCCAGGCAGGTCTTGAACTCCTGGACTCAAGCAATCCTCCTGCCTCACCTTCCCAAAGTGCTGAGATTACAGGCATGAGCCACCATGCCCAGCCTGAATACACACATTTCTAGCACACGTGATAATTTAACACATTTGTATTAGCTGGCCATGGTGGCACAGGTCTGTAGTTCTAGTTATTCAGGAGGCTAAGCGGGGAGGATCACTTGGGCCCGGGAGTTCCAGACTGCAGTGAGCTATGATTACACCACTGCACTTCAGCCTGGGTAACAGAGCACGACCTCAACTCAAAAAGGAAAAAAAAAGGAAACAGTCGTATAGTTTGTAAAGATTGAATCAGTGTAGTTGGAATATCCATTACCTTAAATATTTGTCATTTCTTTATGCTAGAACTATTTGGATTATTCTCTCCTAGCTGTTTTGAAATATGCAGTAGACCACCGTAAGCTATAGACACCCCACCGATCTATCAAACACTGGGTCTCATGTCTTCTATCACCATTAAGTCTCATGTCTTCTATCACCATTAATCAACCTCTCTTCACGCTCCCTGCCCCCTTCCCTTCCCTTCCCTGCCTTTTGTAACCACCAATCTAATACCTATCTTCACGAGATCCGCTTTTTTAGCTCCCACATACGAGTGGGAAAACGTGACATTTGTTTTCTGCGCTTGGCTTATTTCACGTGGCATAATGACCTCCACTTCCATCCATGTTGCTACAAATGACAGGATTTCACCCTTTTTTATGGCCGAACGGGGGGAAGGAAAGTGAGAGCTGGGGCTTCTGCACGTGGCCGCCCCGTTTTCCCAGCACCGTTTCTCGCAGAGACTGTCCTTTCCTTGTTGCATGTCCTCGGAGGTGTTCTATTCATGTTGGTGCTATTCTAAGTGAAATCGTAAACCTCACTTTGCGATGGGTCGTTCCGAGTGTATAGAAATGCGACTGATTTTTGTATACTGACCTTGCTTCCTGCAACATTGCCGAGCGTGCTCCTGCCATTTTTTGTAGATTCTTTAGGGTTTTCTATATATGAGATCCTGTAATCTGCAAGCAGAGATAGCTTTACTTTTTCCTTTCCATGACATGCGTTTTTGTAAATGTGGGTGGCACTTCATGACATTGGTCGTGCTAATAAGGAGCATTTGTCTAACTGAAAGGGTTTGTTCAAGTAGCTTATCTTAGTGATGTGTCAAAGCCTGTCGCTCTGGACAAAAATCTCACAATCGTAAGGTTGGGGATAAAATATCAGGATTTTTTTTTTTTTTGAGTCAGTGCCCAGGTTAGAGTGCAGTGTCACGATCGCAACTCACCACAGTCTCAAATTCCTGGGCTTAGGCAATCCTTCCGTCTCAGCCTCCAGAGTAGCTGGCTAATTTTTTTTTTGGTAGAGAGGAGGTCTTGCTACGTTGCCTAGGCTGGCCTTGAACTCTTGGGCTCAAACAATCCTCCCACCTCAGCCTTCCAAAGTGCTGGGATTACAAGCGTGAGCCACCACACGTATGTTTATCGCAGCATTGTTCACAGTAGCAAGAACATGGAACCAACCGTGCTGCCCATCAAAAGAGGATTGGATAAAAAAAGTATGGTGCATATACACAATGGAATATTATGCAGCCATAAAGAAGAACAAAATCATGAACTTCACAGCAACCTGGATGGACTTAGAGTCTATAATACTGAGTGACCTCTCATAGAAACAAAGAACTGAGTATCAAATGTTCTTACTCATAAGTGGACCTTGAACAATTATCGTAATACTATAAGAAAATGATTGACAGTAGCAGGAAACTGCCGGGAGGGTGGCGGGGAAGTGGGATGGGCAGTAGTGGGAATCTGCCTGGGAATGGGGGGGCACACCTCATTAGCAAGGGTACCTGCATAATGAACATTTGTATACCTAACTCTGAATTGTACCCCCCATCTTTAAAAATAAAATATACACAAAAGCAGTTTACAAGGGGGTATCCCCCAAAACCCCAAATTATCTTTTGGAGGGTGGGTCCCTTGTAGCACATGCATCCCTGCTAGGTAAGTATTCTAGGAACTCATCAGCATCAGTGTATCAGCTAGCGTTGTTGGGAGAGGAGGTGTGCAGCTTCAGTGCATTTTTTAAAAATTACAGAATACAGTCTATTTAAAAGTAAATTAGAGGGAGAGAGAAATAAAGAAAGATGGGAGTCACCTACACAAGGTAAGGGAGGGGGCCGAAGCCAGGGTGCATGGTGGTAGCCATAGCTCAAAGAGCACATGGCCACACCAGAGTCTAGCAAGGCAATGGCCCAGTGAACTTTTTTAGACATTCTTTGAATACGTTTGCCCATTTTGTGATGGGTGGTTTACAAGTGCAGCAGCCCACACTGCACTGAGTGTTTAGCAATTTTTGACCAAAAACATCATGACCACCGTGCCCTACCCTCCCTATTCACCTGATCTTACCCCAAGAAGACTTTTTTTTTGTTTCTCCAGATGAAAAAAAGACCCCAAAGGGAAATATTCTGCCAATGTGGAAGAGGTGAAACATAAAAACAGCAGAAGCACTAAAAGGCATCAAAACTGATGAGTTCAAAAACTGTTTTGAGCAGTGAAAAAATAATCTCAATAGGTATATTGCATCAGACAGAGAGTACTTTGAAGTTCATTGAAGTTTAAACATGTAAGAATAAATACACAATTTTCATAAATACATCCTGGTTTTTTGGGGTTCCCTGCATATTATATAGTGTTTCATACATGGATGGCAAGGACAGAGTAAGAGATACTGAATCTGTCACATGCTATTTAGAAAGCAAAGTGGTAGTAAAACAACACATTCCATTAGCAATGGTTTAGGGAAACAGATACCTCTGTACATTATTGGTAGAAAACAAAAGAAGCTCAATCCTGAGATCCTTTGTGTCCCAAGGACTGGATATGTGTTTGAATTAGCAAAGATGATGTATAAATTCAATAGATGTAAAGATTGTAGCATTATAACTGACTTACAGGAAGGGAATTCCATTTATAAGAAAGCATTTGGTTACTGGAGATGGGGCAAATAAAAGAACAGAACCGATACTTTCAAATCTGTAAACCAGCATTAAGATTCTAGAATAGACAGCATCATGATATAATAAAGATGTATAAGAGATAACATGATACACAGAAATAGTCTAAGACCAAAGATCTGAATTCAGGATTCCAGCTCCATTGCTAAACATGTTCGTGTGTGGAGGGTAAGTTCCTTAAATATTGATGTATTAATTATTATTCCTTAGGCTGGTACCATAAGAAAGGCACCAAGCCAAATGTTGAGGATACAGCAGGGTACGAGATGGCTACAGAAGACAGAGAATCTCAATAAATACCAGAAACAGAGCGATATGACTATGGGAGTAAAATAGTACATATCTGATCTAATCTAGAAAGGTTACAGACGGCTTCCTGGATGAATTAATGTTAAGGTCAGACCTGAATCTGAACTGTAAATAAGAGTTGAGATCTGAAGTAGGGTGGGAGGAGGACAAAAGAAGTCAGCATTGTGTATAGATAGATGGAAGGAATTATGCAATTGATAATTGTGGAGGCTGTACCTATAGACCACTTGTTAAGAAGTATAACAGCATGGGTAAGTAAATAGGATAATATTCAAAGAGGACAGTAGGATTTCTTATTAATTCAAAATATTTATTGAGCACCTATTATGTGCCAGGCATTATTCTAGGCACTTGGGATGTGTCAGTGAAAAAAACAAAAATCGTTCTTGGGATTGGCAGTAGTGGGAAACGGCTAGGGGAGTGCGGGGGCAGGATTGGCAGTAGTGGGAAATTGCCAGGGGCAGGAGGGGCAGGCACACCTCATCAACAAAGGTTCCTGCACAATGAACATGTGTATACCTAACACTGAATTGTACCCCACATATTTAAAATTAAAAAAAATAAAACTTATCGAAAAAAAGAACACAAATATTGGTGTTGAGTAGCAAAAAGTTTTTGTTCTGGTGAAGCTCATGTTTTAATATAGGGTGGGAGACAACAGACAGCAAGCATGACACAGATGATGTGGTGCCTTAGAACACAGTGAGTGTTGTGGTTACGAGGACTGGGAGTCCAAGTGGGTGAGGACGATCCTAAATAGAGTAGTCAGTCAAGGATTGTCTCAGTGACAGTTCGTGATTGGGCAAAGGCTTAAAAAAGAGGAAGCGAGCCTTGCAAATATTAAGAGCACATTTCAGGCAGACAGAAGAGCCAGCACTAAAGCTGGTCAGGATTGTGCCTGGTATGTTCTAAAACAGCAAGGAGATAGGTGTAGCAGAACCAGTAGGTAAAGGGTAAGTAGTATGAAGTGAGGTCAGAGAGACAATGAAGGGTGGAGGCA
The DNA here is from genome assembly GCA_963574415.1 of Tarsius wallacei. Classification (NCBI taxonomy): domain Eukaryota; kingdom Metazoa; phylum Chordata; class Mammalia; order Primates; family Tarsiidae; genus Tarsius; species Tarsius wallacei. Next base: position 9,916 of record CAUYQG010292491.1, read on the forward strand.
GACCTTGTGGGATCTTACAGGCCACTGTGAAGATTCAGTGGAACATTGTTCGTTTTCTCCTGTGCCAAAATACAAGAGACCAAGAAGAGTAAGAGGTAAGAGGAGGGGAAAGACCTGATAGTGCAGTCAGGGCAGGGACAACATTAATAGCAGAGTCCTTCAGAAGGCAGCAAGAGACTGGCAGAATGGGCAATCATCGTAAGAAAAAAAGGCCTCGAATTTAAGAAATGTCCTGGAGCCTGCCAGGAGCACTAATTATGCTCATCTCTTAGTAACTCTTCATCCAGTGACCATCTGAATATCTTGGCATTGGCCATGGTGGAAATATTTATACCACAGAAAAGAGAAAACAAAACTTCAGGCAATTTTTTTTTTTTAGTGAGCTGGCTTAGTTGCATGTGAATGATGCTTCCTCAGAGTGGTGGATAACTAGGAGACGAATAGAATATGGCTGTACCCTCAGACTAAGAGTAGATAAAGAAAGATGAAGGTACTAATGGGTCTCTTTTCCATGAATCAACAAGGAGTTAGATCAATTATTTGGAGGAAAAAATGGCATGGGTCTGAGATAACTTGCAGGTGGAAACTGAACCTGGCCTTGCGAGAAAATAATGTAACTGCCATGCAAATGCCAGGAGAGTCAAATTCAAATAGACCACAAGGGCCCAATCTACATAAATTTCTCTTCTTTCTCTAACTTTGATTTTTTTGGAACTATGGGAAAATTAACTGAGCAAAGGATTTTGAAAATTTGTATTCTGGTCTTTGAAGAAAAGAGTTATAAGAGAGAGTTTAAAGTCATGTGAAAAGGCACACTCTGGGACCAGAACAGAGAAATACTACAGTGAAGCCAGGAGGAATCTTACAGTTTAAGTAAAATATTAAATGACGTGGCATAAAAATATTAAACTCTACTACAAATGCCTAATGCTTTTTAATAATTTAATTTTTGATAATCTTCAAAAGGATAGTTTTTTGGGTTAAAATAATTTTTTTTCCTTCCTGAATGAAATAACTTTAGAGAGTACTTCTCTATGCTCTCTACAGGTGTGAGTTCTTTGCCTGGATGCCCGGGGGCGGGGGGAGGGGGGGTGAGGAGGGGGGGTCTCTTCTGGCTCCAAGGTCACTTGCTCAGCACCAGGCACTTTCTTGTTCCTTTTGGCTAAGTGGACACTTTGAAAGTAAAACAAGATTAAATTCTTTCAAATTTGTAACCTAGGACACTTAAGAAGTTGGATTTAACTTCACAGGATGACTTTACATAAAATAAAAGATCAAGTGCTCACAAGGTTAAATTTCAGGACAACCCTCTTGGATGCAAGATAAAGGCGGGGTGAAAAGTAAAAACAAAAGTAGCCTTGTTAGGTCATTTGATCCTACACTCCACTCAAGACTGCTCCTCTCTGACGACTGAAACAGGTTGGTCCTCTCTTTCTTTTCTCATTCTGACTTAAATATGCTTTTTTTTTTTTAAGGCCTAAAGCCTTTGTTAACTTACCAATATAGAGTGTTGATGCAGAAAGTTTAAATATTTACATGTGCAAAAAACAGCTATTTGAAAACAGCTGTGCACTTTAACATTAAAATGAAAATCTTAAAGTTGTTAATGAGAAAACAACTTTTGTTATACTATTTTTTTGCTTTTCTTTAGGAATACTAATTTTTTGTTCTAATAATAACTACAAAGACACTTAAATGTGGTTTCTATGTATCTGCCAGGAGAATCATTTCTGCAATTAATTTCCATTCCTATACTCTTATTTGCTCATATTTTCAGTAAGATTTTTACTTTAAAATTTCCTTCCTTAATTTCTTATAGTATTCCTTATTATCAGCTTTAAGATTTTTGTGACCTAAGAGAAGAAAAGAACACAATTCATATTATGTTAACAATTAATGCATAAGAAAAAGAAGAACAGAGAAGTCTTCCAGATTAAAACTTAAATAATCTTAATGATAAAAATAGTTATTTTAAATAGTGGTGCCTGGTTTTTACATAATGAAAGCAGTTCTTCTATGTGATATCTTTCCTCAGTGGCTTTCTTGCTTTGTTTTCTTATTCAGAGTTAGCAATTATGAGAATGTTCTTTTGAAAATGTGCCATAAATTAGCACAATGTTTTTACAATATGCTTATATTGAAAACATTGAAAGTCATTATTATACACATGTTAAAAACGGTGAATTCTGTGCAAGCTTATGTTAATACTATGGCGTACTAATAGCCAATAGGATACAATAACAATGTTGAGCCAGAAGATTCCTGGCATACCATCTATCCATTCTGGAGTAACAGCTTTATACCCACTGGCAAAGCCTTTAGTTTGACAAATATTTACTGAGCAGTTAGTGTATGCCAGGCATGTTAATAAAATTTTAATTACAAACACCATCAAACGGCCATACTTTGCAGAACTTAATGCCCAGAGGGACAAATAGTCTGGGAAATATCTCTTCCAGAGGAGGGAGTCAGTTCTCTGGGAAGTTGCTGCTGTATCAGGAGAACCTTCTGGGGAGGCAACATCCAAGCTAACCGAGTAGGAACTGACCCTTACAGGGAAGGACAGAAAATAGTACGACAAATAAAGGGAGACAATGAGCAGTGGTGTAGATGGTGCTGCGGTCTGGTGTGTGTCAGCCAACTGCTGGGAAATCAATCCTATCGCTGGCTACAATAGAGGGAACAGAGTAGGTGGCAGGAGCCATTAGTATTCTGCTAAGGAGCTTGGATTGTGCCTCTCAGGTGACGTGATGTGTCTTCCAGGTGAGGATCTAAGCAGGAGAATGACAGATTGGCAATTTAAAGATCAAACACGCTGGTGGAAATAAAAACGCTTTTGATAAGGAGATGGTTAGGAGCAATAACGACAGTAGGAGACCCACAGGAAGACACTGTAGTCGCCGAGGTGAGAAGCCTGGCTGTCCAGTTGTGCAAATGTGCGGAAGAGTGCGGAGTGCAGGAGACCTTTTGGAAGACAGGATCAGAACTCAGGGACTGACTGGAAATCAGGAATGAAGGAAAAAGAGTAGTCAAGAATGGGGCAGGCTTACAGCTTCGATGACTAGGGGAAGCTGGCACTACCAAGTAACAGGGTACAACAAGCAAGCAGTCGGTTTTGGAGGGAAGTTGAGTAAAGGAGACCTTGTTCACCGGAAGCCAACTAATGAAATCAGTACACATACTAACATAGTTTATTTAACTGATTTAAATTAAATGCATAAATAACAAAATCAAAAGTAAAATAAATTTATTTTAAATAAAAATAATATATTAATTTATTCTCATTTTTATTTCATTTATTGCAGATAAACTCCATAAGACTCACAAAGTTATGTGGTAAAGATTGCACCATGATTTTTTTCTTCTTAGTTAAAATCTGACTGAATTTTCATATTTTAAAAATAATTTTTACATGAAAGTCTTTGCTTTTATTTAGGAGTTAATATCTAAGAAAACTCTTCAGGGTATTACGTTTCTTGTCCCTGTAAATCCCGGCTTCTGTACACAGAACTGTAAAAACGAAGGATGAATAACCACACTGCTCCAATGTGGCTGGCACTAAAATGTGCCAAAGAGTGGCAGATTCAGGCTGGCATGCTCCAGTAACAATCTATTCTCTAGGGAATGAACAGGTGCTGGGTGAGAACTGTCTTCTTTTAAGCAATATTAAAACAAGTATTCTGTATTCTTTTTGCCATCTAGATTGGAGCCATGGCTTTGGAACAGAACCAGTTAACAGATTACTATTATGAGGAAAATGAAATGAATGGCACTCATGACTATAGTCAGTACGAAGTGATCTGCATCAAAGAAGAGGTCAGAAAATTTGCAAAAGTCTTCCTTCCGGTCTACCTCACAATAGCTTTCATCATTGGACTTGCAGGCAATTCCATAGTAGTGGCAATTTATGCCTATTACAAGAAACAGAGAACCAAAACAGACGTGTACATCCTGAATCTGGCTGTGGCAGATTTACTCCTTCTGTTCACTCTGCCTTTCTGGGCTGTTAATGCAGTTCATGGGTGGGTTTTAGGGAAAATTATGTGCAAAGTAACTTCGGCCTTGTACACCGTAAACTTTGTCTCTGGAATGCAGTTTCTGGCTTGCATTAGCATAGACAGATACCTGGCAGTAACTAAAGCCCCCAGTCCATCAGGAGTGGAAAAACCATGCTGGATCATCTGTTTCTGTGTCTGGATGGCTGCTATCTTGCTGAGTATACCCCATCTGACTTTCTATACAGTAAATGACAACGCTAGGTGCATTCCCATTTTCCCCCACCACCTGGGAACATCCATGAAAGCGTCGATTCAAATATTAGAAATCTGCCTGGGATTTGTGGTGCCCTTTCTTATTATGGGGGTGTGCTACCTCATCACAGCAAGGACACTCATCAAGATGCCAAACATTAAGAAATCTCGACCCCTCAAAGTTCTGCTCACAGTGGTTATAGTTTTCATTGTCACTCAGCTGCCTTATAACATTGTCAAGTTCTGCCAAGCCATAGACATCATCTACTCCTTGATCACTGACTGCGACATGAGCAAACGCATGGATGTTGCCATCCAGATCACAGAAAGCATTGCACTCTTTCACAGCTGCCTCAACCCAATCCTGTATGTTTTTATGGGAGCCTCTTTTAAAAACTATATTATGAAAGTGGCCAAAAAATACAAGTCCTGGAGAAGACAAAGACAAAGTGTGGAAGAAATTCCTTTTGATTCTGAGGGTCCTACAGGACCAACCAGTACTTTTAGTATTTAAATGTAAAACTGCTCTGCGTTTTGCTTGGCTACACACGAATGATGCTGCTTCCTCCTCAGATAAAACATCTGTATTATTCTAAAACTCAAATGTCAAATGTGGTGTGTTTGCAACTTACAACAGAGAAGGGGACGGGGTGAGGGGGGAAGATACAAGCCCAGAAGAGGAAACCAGATAATAAATATACAAACACAAAAGTTAAAATTAATAATACAGAAAAATAGTAACAGCATAAATAAATAAAACCACTATGCTATAAAGAAGAACATCTTTTTGGTGCTGGAATAGTTTTGTATCTTGATGGCAGTACTGGTTATACAAATCTACACATGTGACAAAATGACAGAGAAGTATACACATGGTACCAATTTCAATTTTCTGGTTTTTATATTATACTATAGTTTTATATATACATAGTATAATATAACATTGGGGAAACTAAGTGAAGGGTACTCAGAACCACTCTGTACCATCTTTGTGAGTTCCTGTGAATTTATATTAATTTCAAAATAAAAGAAGTTTAAAAAAAAACCCACTATGTTTAAAAAAAAAAAGCAGCAGCCCCGATCACTAGTTAACTAGTTACATTAGCACAAGGGAGGGATCGGCAGTCATTAGGCACTATACCTACATTCAGCCTATTTATGTAGTAAACCCTTATTTGTACACCAAATCTCTATAATAAAAACAGAAATAATTTTAAAATTTACAATGGAAAAAAAATTTACTATGCTACAAGTTAAGACAGCTAAAAAAGATTAATAAAGAGGCTCGTGTTAAAAGGCAATTATAATGACTTTTATTTATCAAAATGTTAATATAAGAAAAATTTCCCTGTATAATTTAGTACTTCACTACACACCAAACTTAATCTGCCTTTTTTTCTCTTTTTCTAGTTTGTAAGTAATTTTATAAAATTCCAGGAAGAATAACGAACAGGTGAAAAAGTACATAACAAGTAAGCTTTTCTGACCCTTTCAATACGTCCCTGGCAAGTTCTTAAACACTTAATTTGCTTCCATGATGTCAAATAAATGTTAGGTTTTTCACACATATTCTAGATACAATCCTCAATCATTACATTTATCTAAGTTCCAATGCTTATAACTTCCTAAAGAACTCGTTTATTTATGTGAGTCTATTTCTCAGGGTTGACTAAAAAACACATTATCCTATACACTTGTCTTATTTTTCATTTAAACACTCATATTTCAAAGTAATGAAAATGTGTATCACAAATTATTTTTAATAACATATAGTTTATTAAAAAAAACTGCAAGTAAATTATTATAGCCCATGTAATGTACCCCTATTACAATTCGTTTTTGGTAGACATTTCACTGGCCAAAAATAGTATGCACTAATGAACTGTATCTCTTAAACTGCAAAAAAATAAAGACATGTTTCTGCTCTTAAAACAAAAATCACTCAATCAAGACATATTATTTTAAAATTGCTTTCCCTTCTAACTACTATTTCTAAATTGGAAAATGCTTTCAAGGCAGAATTTAAAGAATTATGATCATGAAACTAATAACTACGTACCACAGCACTACTCTGGAATGCACACGGCACAAATGAGCAATCTGTTCAGTAAAAAAACTTATGCTGAACACTCACCACTACTCCACCATTTCTTGCCATTAATTACATAGCTATCGCCATCTTGTTGGATGCTGCATTCAATATTGGTGGCATCACTGGAAGCTACATCAGGTTCTATAAACAAACAAGGACTGAATTTACGGGCAGGCAGATATCATCAGTTTGCAAAGATGCTTAGATAAGGAAATGGAAACTCTTTTCTTTTTCATCTTCCAGTCCTTCCCCGTTCACCCTGGTTCTCCCATAACTTACACACGGTAGGCATTCAATAAATGTGCATTGGAAGAATAAATAAATGAAGCATACTGAACACCAGGGATCAGGATCCTGAATTGCATTTTTGGCTTACTACTGATATATGACTTGGTATACAACTACTCACACAGTTCTTTCTTCAATCATCAAAAGTAGATAAACATATTGTTTTCTACTTCTCACAATGGACATCTGTACTAAATACTGGCAAGCCAGATTTTCCCACCATATAGTTTACTGTATTAAACAATTTTTTTTTTTTTTGGTCTGAGTCTCACTCTGTTGCCCAGACTGGAGCGTAGTGGCATTCTCATGGCCACAGCAGCCTTGATCTGCTGGGCTCAGGCTATCCTTCCACCTCAGCCTTACAAGTAGCTGGAACTACAGGCATGCACCATGCCCAGCTAATTTTTTTTTTTTTTTTTTTGTAGAGACGTGGTCTCACTAAGTTGCTCAGGCTGGTCTTGAACCTATGGACTCAGGCAATCCTCTCACATCGGTCTCTCAAAGTGCTGGGATTATGGCTTGAGCCACCGCCCATGGCAAAATTTCTGTGACTTGCAAATTCCATCAGGAATGCTTTCACCAATTTTTATATTTTGCATTGTTTTTATTTTAATTTTTTTAATATAGGAAAATATAGTTCATTTAGAAAGTAAGTTAGAGAGAGAGAGAATAGAGATCATCTCCCCAGGTATGGGAAGAGGCCAAAGCTTAGGAAACATGGCCTGGCCAGTGCTTAGCAAAATAGTGGCCAATATTTTGCATTCTTTAAACTCGGCTCAACACTTAAGGTTTTCAGAAAGTTTTCCATGGGATACCCTTGGAAAGCTGCTATACTGCATGGCATTTCAGAACTGACTAGCTCTAAGTCACAGCAATCTTCATTTGTTAATAAGCCTGCTTGTTTAAACAGGTCCTTCAGCTATTCCTCGTGTTTTATTTTTAAAACTTGAGACTCAGTTTTTCAAAAGGGGACTGTGTACTTATTTTGTAATCCCCAGTTAGTGCTTTGTAGACAAAGCATAATAAGCAGGCATTCCTGTAATCCCAGCACTTTGGGATGCCAAGGCGAGTGGACTGCCTGAGCCCGCAGGTTTGAGACTAGCCTGGGCAACGTGGCAAGACTGTGTCTCTACAATAAATAAAAAAAATTAGCTGGGTGTGGTAGCCTGCGCCTGTAGTTCCGGCTCCTTGGAAGGCTGAGGGGGAAGGATCGCCGGAGCCCAGCAGGTCGACACTGGGATGGCCATCAGTGTGCCACTACACTCCAGCCTGCGCGACAGAGTGAGACTCCAACTCCAAAAAAACCCAAAACAAAACAAAATATGTAGACGTTCAATAAATACTTATTATTGATTTAAATGGAGGCCAGTTCTGCTATTACAGTAGTCTCCCCTTATCCATGGTTTCAGTTACCAGTGGGCTACTGTGTTCTGAAAATATTAAATGAAAAATTCCAGAAATAAACTATTCACAATTTTAAAATTGTGTGTCATTCTAAGTAACAACTGTCCTATATTACTATTATAGTTGTTACTACTATTAATAACTTAATGTTGTACCTTATCATTATTAATAAATTGCTGTGACTAATTTGTAGATTAAATTTTATGGTACTAATTCCAGTTTCAGGCATCTATTGGAGGTCTCGGAATGTATCCCCCGCAGAAAAAAAGAAGATTACTGTATAAATGTATACAATGTTACAGAAAAGAATAAAATCTGGTCATTATTGAAAGTACATAAAAATTATAAGCCGGGCTCGGTGGCTCAGCCTGTAATCCCGTGCCCCGGGAGGCTGAGGTGAGTGGATTGCCTAAGCCCGCGGGTTCGAGACCCGCCTGGGCAACTTGGCGAGACCTTATCTCTACAATAAATCAAAAATTAGCCGGGCGTGGTAGCAGCACCTGTAGTTCCAGCTACTTGGAAGGCTGAGG
>CAUYQG010292492.1:0-19021 GCA_963574415.1 Tarsius wallacei
GGCTGCGGTGGCCCAGAGCATGCCACTGCACTCCAGTCTAGGCGACAGAGTGAGACTCCAGCTCAAAAAAAAAAAAAAAAAAAAAAAAAAGTTGGCCAGGGGCCGGGGCTCACCCCTAAAATCCCCGCACTGGGGGAGGCAAACTCAAAAAAAAAAGAATTCTGAGGGCGCGGAGAGAGAGGTGCGCCCCCGTGTGGGGAGAATTTCAATTACCTGGATTTTTTTTAGCATCGTACACCCGCTTTTCTGCTTTCCGAGTTTCTGATGTCTTCCCGTCGTCCTACTTATATTCTCTTGGTTAGACATCCTACTCTACTCTTTCACCTGTAACTTTTTTTTTTTGGTTGGAGTCTCACTCCGTCGCCCAGACTGGAGTGCAGTGGCACACTCATGGCCACCCTGGCGTCGACCTGCTGGGCTCCGGCGATCCTTCTGCCTCAACCTTCCCAGTAGCCGGAACTACAGGTGTGCACCACCACGCCCGGCTAATTTTTGATTTACTGTAGAGACGAGGTCTCGCCAAGTTGTCCGGGCTGGTTTTGAACCTGCCGGCTCAGGCAATCCTCTCTCTCGCCTCGGCCTCCCAAAAGTGCCTCGCCTTAAATGTATTCTTAAGATTTATTCTAAATGTATTCCCAAGATTTATTTTAAATGTATTCCCAATTTCTGCTCCCATCCTCCATGCCTAAAATCACGATTTTCCTGACGTCTAGCACTATAAAATGTTTTCCCTGATTTTGTCTGCTCAACACGGTGTTTGTAAAACTCATTTATATTGTCGCTGTGTGTTGCTGCAGTTCTTTACGTTTGAGTGTTTGCTTGTTTTGTTGTTAGATGTTCCACGGCATCAATATATTAATACTACAATTTATTTATCCGTCTATTCTCCATGTTTCCAGTTCTTGACTATTACCAATAATACTGCTATAAGCAATCTTGCATGCCCCTTGGTGTCCATGTGCACACACTTGTGTTGGGTATATACCAAGGAGTCAAGCTGCTATGCCATAGAATATAATTTACACTACCTCCAGCAGTGTATGAGAGTACTTGCTGTCTCACAGTTTTGGCAGCTTGGCATTGCCAGTATTTTAATTTTAACCTGTTATGAAGGGTATGTGGCTTATTTACTTTTTGTTATTTTTTAAATTTATTTTATTTATTTGTTTTTTACATTGGGATATCACTCTTTCACTCAGGTTGGAGTTCAGTGGCACAATCACAGCTCACTGCAGCATTAACCTCCTGGGCTCAGACCTTCTCCCACCTCCGTCTCCCTAGTAGCTGGGACTATAGGTGCATGATATCACTCCTGGCTAATTTTAGATCCTGGATGTCAGGCCTTTGTCCGATTTATGGCAAATATTTTTTCCCATTCTGTGGGCTGTTTCCCTGCTCTCTTGATGGTTTATTTTGCTTTGCAGAAGATTTTCAGTTTGAGGAGGTACCACTTGTCTATCTTATCTTTTATGGCATTAGCTTTTGGAAAGATGATCAGGAATTGGTTGCCTATTCCAAGGGTGTTTCCTACATTTCTTTCTAGGATTCGTGTAGTTTGAGATTTTACATTTAGGTATTTGATCCATTTAGAGTTTTTTGTGTATGGTGATAGGTAGGGGTCCTGTTTCCAATTGTCAATTGCCTTTGGTAGGATGGATATCTTAACAATGTCGATTCTTCCAATTCTGCATGTGGTCAGCCAGTTTTCCCAGCATCATTTACTGAATACATTCTCCTCTCCCCAGTGATTGTTGGTGGAGGCTTTGTCCAAGATAAGTCAGTTGAGAAACTGAGGTTTTGCTTCCAATACCAGGCTGTTTTGATTATTAGGGCTTTATAGTAGAGTTTGAAGTCTGGAAATGTGATACCTTCTGCTATGTTTCTTTTGCTAAGTATTGTTTTGGCTATGGTCTTTTATGTTTCCATATGAATTTCTGTATTGTCGTCTCTAGATCTGAGAAAAATGATGTTGGTAATTTAATGAGTATCGCATTTAATTGTCAATTGCCTTTGGTAGGATGGAAATCTTAACAATGTCGATTCTTCCAATTCATGAGCATGGAATAGTTTTCCATTTATTTGTGTTTTCCTTGATTTCTTTGAGCAGTGTTTTGTAGTTTTCATTGTAAAGGTACTTCACTTCTCTGGTTAGGAAGACATCAAGGTATTTCTTTTTTTGTGTGGCTATTGTGAATGGGATTGTGCTTTTTATTTGGGTTTCTGTCTGTTTATTGTTGGTATATAGGAATGCGACTGTCTTTTGCACGTTTATTTTATACCCTGAGACTTTTCCAAAGTTCTTTATCAGTGCAAGGAGGTTTTTGACAGATTCTCTTGGGTTTTCAAGGTATAAAATCATGTCATCTGCAAAGAGGAATAACTTAACTTCCTCTTTCCCTATTTGGATACCCTTGATTTCCTTCTCTTGTCTGATTGCTCTAGGTAGGAATTCTAACACTATGTTGAACAGGAGGGGTAAGAGTGGGCAGCCAATTGTAAATCTGACAAAGATCTAACATACAGGATTTACAAGGAACTCAAACATGCTAAAAGGAAAAAGACAAACAACCCTATTAAAAAGTGGGCAAAAGATATGGTAAACATTTCTCAAAAGGAGACATATATGAGCAGCCAACAGATACAAGAAAAAATGCTCAGCCTCACTAATCATCAAGAAACGCAAATTAAAACCACAATGAAATACCACTTAACCCCAATCAGGACGGCCATCATCAATAACAAAAAACAACAGCCACTGGAGAGGATGTGGGGAAAAGGGAACGCTTCTACACTGTTAGTGGGAGAGTAAACTAGTACAACCTCTTGGAAAACAGTGTGGCAATATCTAAAAGATTTAAAACTTGACCTTCCATACAATCCAGCAATCTCCCTTCTGGGAAATACCAGGAGAAACTCAAATCATTCTATTAAAAAGATACCTGCACTTGCATGTTTACTGCAGCACTATTCACAGTAGCAAAAACATGGAACCAACCCAGCTGCCCATAAAAAGTGGAGTGGATAAAGAAAATGTGGTACATGTACATGATGGAATTATCACAAAGCCAAAAAGAAGAACAAAATTATGAGCTTCACAGCAAATGGATGGAATTACAAACTATAATACACAGTGATCTATCACAGAAACAAAGATCTGAATACTACACGTACTCACTCATAAATGGACCCTGAACATTTACCAGGGGAGGGGGGATGGCACGTGACATCAATAGGGTACCCAAACTTTACCTGCACTCTGATCACTTATGCACCCAGCCCTGAATTGTCCTCCACATCTTTAAAATACAAAGTAAAATAAACAAAAAGATTTTTGTGTAGAGATGAGGTCTCTCTCAGTATGTTGCCTGCACCTCCCAAAGCACTGGGATTACAGGTGTTAGCCACTGTGCCCTCAATGTGATTTTAATTTGCATTTCCCTACTGCAAATTAAAAAGCACTAAGGTGAAGGCACGCCCCCTGATGGGTAAACTCTGAATTACCTGGGAGAGTTTAAGCACACACAGACTTCCCACTAGACAGTGTAGGGCCTCCACAGGTTTCCTGGGCTTTCCTTCACCTTCTCCTAGTCTAGAAGAATAAAGAGTTGTGCATTTTCCATGCGCGTTCATTGTCCACTTGAATACCTTCGTTTACAATTTGCCCCTTTAAGTCTCCTTCTCTCTTTTTTTTTTTTTTTAGAGTTGGGGTCTCACTCTGTCGCCCAGGCTGGAGTGCAGTGGCACCCTCACAGCCACTGCAGCCTCAACCTGCTGGGCTCCGGCGATCCTTCCGCCTCAGCCTTCCAAGTAGCTGGAACTATAGGCGTGCGCTACCACGCCCGGCTAATTTTTTATTTATTGTAGAGACGAGGTCTTGCAGACTTGCCCACCTCAGCCTCCCAAAGTGCTGGGATTACAGGCTTTACAGGTTTGAGCCACCATGCCCGGCCTACCTTCTCATTTTTTTATTGATTTTTTTTTTTTTTTTTTTTGAGTTCTCACTTCTTGGCCCAGGCTGGAGTGCTGTGACATTATCAGGGCTCACCTCAGCCTCATACTCCTGGGTTTAGGCGATCCTCCCACCTCAGCCTCCCCAATAGCTGAAACTACAGGCACATGCTACTACCCGGCTAATTTTTAATTTTTTAAAAAATTTTTAAATTTTTTTGGAGAGACAAGGTCTCAGGGTTGCCCAGACTGGTCCTAAACTCCTGAGCTTAAGCTATTCTCCTGCTTCAGCCTCCTAGACTGGGATTACAGGTATGAGTCACCACACCCAGTGATCATAAATTTTTCTTTATTTTCAGTATGGAAGCCTTCATATGGTTCAAAAATCAAAGCAACATCAAAACATAGCAAACACCTCACCCTCCTGCTCTTGCTGTCTTCACAGTCTGTGCCCAACAAGTAACCACTTGTATCAGCTTCTTGGGTGTCTTCTTCCAGAGTTTGCCTCCCCCAATCGCCTCCCCACCACACACACAAAAGGAAGCCAGCTCACACACTGCCTGCTGGGAGGCTTTGCTTCCTTCTCTCAGGAACATTATCTCAGCCAACCCAAAGTACTGGAATTGCAAGCGTAAACCACCACGCCTGGCATCTATTGAATTTTACATTAACTTGCAAGAGTTCTTTAGCGATTCCGACACAAGTAACTTTATCAGTTACTTGTGTCGCTGCACACACATTTCAACCTATTTTTTTTTTTTTTTTGAGTTGGAGTCTCACTCTGTCGCCCAGGCTGGAGTGCAGTGGCACACTCCTGGCCACTGCAGCCTCGACTTGCTGGGCTCCGGCGCTCCTTCCGCCTCAGTCTTCCATGTAGTTGGAACTACAGACGCGCGCTACCACGCCCGACTAATTTTTGATTTATTGTAGAGATGAGGTCTCGCTTGCCCAGGCGGGTCTCGAACCCGCGGACTCAGGCAATTCACTCACCTCGGCCTCCCAAAGCGCAGGATTACAGGCTGAGCCACCGAGCCCGGCTCAACCTAAAATTTTTTAATCACTTAATTTTCACATGTAGAAACAGAGGCTCAATCCAAGTTCAATTTTGTCATATTCAAAACCTACCAGTAGATGGCACCCTAGCCTTGTGCCTGAGCTGTGCCCAAATTTCAGATAAACCTCCCAAAATATTCTGCAAGTAAGCAATGCTAAAAAGACATGAACGTTCAACCCCTATAAACAGATGGAATATAGCTAGAGCTGGGCCTCTTGGTGGGAACAACATATCAATCTTTTGAGAGAAAGTGCTCAAAATGAAAGAGTAAAAAGGTCTTTCCCACAAGGCAGGAAGCCGGTGAGGCTGCCCTGAGACAGGTGAGGACCAAGTGGAACCCCTTGGAGAAGTGGCCTGCAGGCAGGTTAATAAAGGGAATAACAAAAGGAATAACTACTGTGCATGGCATTGAGATACTTTCACTGCTTGCAACGGGCACTTACTAGTGTAGGGTCTGAGAAGAGGGTACACAAGGGATTGGTATTTTCCCACTTCCCTTATTGCTCTTCTTGGTTTTGTTTCCATTAATCATTCATTCATTAATTTAATGTTCTGTGCTTGCTTAAAACTGGCTCAGTATGCCTTGAAAATCCAGTGGGACACAGGTACTCTTGATCTGTTGGAAATGATGTTTGTAGTGTGAAAATGTTTTAACCCTGAGCTTTGTGGGTAGTGAGCAACCCTTCTCTCTCTGGCTCTGGCTCTGGCCCGGCACACTTTCCTTCTGTCTCTGCTCAGCTGGTCCTCTACTTGGTTTTTTATTTTTTGAGTCGGGGGTTTCACTCTGTCACCCGGCCTGGGGTGCAGTGGCACACTCATGGCCACCGCAGCCTAGACCTGCTGGGCTCAGGTGATCCTTCTGAGCAGCTGGGACCACAGGCATACGCCACCACGTCCAGCTAATTTTTTGATTTATTGTAGAGGCGAGGTCTCGCCATGTTGCCCAGGCGGGTCTTGAACCTCTGGGCTCGGGCAATCCTCTCACCTCTGTATCCCAATGTACTGGGATTACAGGTGTGAGTCACTGCATCTGGTTCCGCACTGGGTCTCCGACAAATCTTCCATCCTCCTTCCTCCTCCCTGCAGCCTCACTCCCCCAAACTCACTGAATGAATGGATGGATGACAAGGTCCTAGCCCTCTCAAGCTTAGAAACCAGAGCACACAAACCCCACACTCGCAGGCAGATGCCAAGGAAGAGTCTACCCATAGAGGAGGCTCTTCCAAGAAGGAGCCTGGGAGGGGGACTGGTGGGCTGAGTTGGTTGGTGCTGAAGAGGGAAAAGGAAAGAATCTTTAGTTGAGGGACATAAACGAGAGCCTGAAGGCATATTTGGGGCTTGGTGGGAAGGCGACCCCTTTCTCCAGCCTTCACAAGTATCTGGCAGGAGCCACTGCAGTGGACATCAGCGAGTGGGCCATCAGTGGGAACACAGGAACATCATGCCAGAGATTCAACTCATTTCCCGTGCTGGTGACAAAACAGGGTTTTCCCTGCTTTGAGTCACCATCTCAGATGGTTTCAAGGCCTGGTGCAAAGACTGGCACCTTTAGAATTTGTTGAATGAACTCATCGCTGCTGTCCATTCCCACTGTCAGAAATGGCTCCAGGTGGAGCTGCAGCCCCAAAGCTCTCTCTGTCCCATTTCTGTTCAGACCCAGTGCAGGCCCCTTGCGGCCTGTGGAAATAAGGGCAGGCTCGGAAAGAGGCAGTGGACTCCTTCATTCTGTTTTGTTTTCTTCATTGGGGAGGATTGGGCAAGTCCGCTGTCTGAGCAATGTGGAAATTCCAGCCCTCACAGGATTGCACCCCTTCAAGGGGAAGGACATTGCACCATGAAAACTTCCTTGATCTAGGGCTGCCAGGGTAGATGTACAGGGGCTGGGGCCTGGGCAGGCTCTGAGCCCCCCGGTCCAGACCAGGAAAGGGCATGTCTGTTAGGTGGGAGGGGTTGCCCAGGGTCTGACTACACCCGGGGACTCAGAGGCCTGCTTTTCCCAACCTGCTACCTCCCAGACTCATGATAACCAACATCTAGGCAGGGAGCAGAGTGAGAAACAGATGCCAGATGTGCCCCCTTGAGTTCGGGGTTTGGACCCTCACCCTTTTCTCCTGGCCCGGTGGGTGCTGGTGGTTTGCTGGAGCCAGCTCTTACTGCTTGCCAAAGTGATTGTTGAATGCTCAGGAATTTTGCAAACCCACTGTTAAACTGTTATTATTTTAAAAATCAAGCTATAACACCTTAGGGGAAAATAAATTCTATTTTAGAAAACAATAAATACTCAAAACATATCATGTCCTAATTATTGGACTAAATGTTGCATCACAGATGCTCTCAGGGCTACTCAGACCCATGGTGTCTGTAGGGAGGAGCTGTCCTACCAGGGTGCTACTGCACCCCTCTTCCACTCTGCCTTCAGTGGCATCATGGCAGTCCCCTGAAACTGCCTGTGGTGGGAGTATGTGCACAACAGAAATCAGCAAATGCTGCACGTCAGGGCTTTTTGCCCCAGAGCCTGTCCTACACTGTTCAGTGTACCACTGTGCCTCGCCCACAGTTCCTGGAACCTGGTGGGAGCGGCTGGAGGATCCCAGCCCTGGGCCTTCCACCTGCTCTGCCAGCTCTGGGCCTTTCCCTCACTCAGACCAGAGGCATGGGAAGGGGGAGCAGGGAGGGTGGAAGGGAGAGGTGGCACCATGCCCAGGAAGCCAGGACACACCCGGGCTCAGAGCCTGGCTCGCTTGTTGGGTAGCAGGACTAACTAGGGGTGGCAGGGGAGAAGAGGAGGGTGGAGGAGGTGACAGGGTTAGTCTGAAGAAATGCAGTAAGTTCAGTGACTGAGTTGGGGAGAAAGCGTAACAGGCTGGAAAGCTGGCCTGTGAAGGCACAGAGGGGAAACCACAGAATTTTGCATTCTTATGACCAAAGGGAGATGAGTCAGAACTTACAGAAATGGGACCCCGTGGAGGTGGGCTTTCCATAAAGCGCTGGCACCTTCCCCTGCCCATTCCCCACCCTGGCCACCACCCTGCTCGGGTAACAGGAACAGGAAAGGAGTCAACAGCACCCTCAGTCCTGAGGTGGACACCCAGCCCTAGTGTGTGTCTCAGTGCTCCCTGGCCATTCACTCCTCTGTCCCCTTTAAAAGTTGTCTCTCTAGGATGTTCCCAGCCCTCTTCTCCACACCTCTGTCTTCACGCTCACACCTGAGGCTTTCAGCACCTTCTAGTTTGTACATCAAGCTGGACATCCCATAGGCATGCAGACTTGTCTAGACTTCTCCACATCCACCCCTGCGCACAGGCTCCCATGGTGGGGCAGCAACAACCACCAGCTGCCATACCTGGACAGCCTCCCGTGTCCAGGGAGCCTCACAGCCAGGAAGCCCCCTGCCTCCTCCACCCCCTGGGCTCCCCATATCCCTCCTCTTCCCCCACCACCACCTAGACCTCTGGACCAGCTTCACCAACAGAAGTGACTTTTCCTTTCACGTGCACTGTGAACCCATAGTAAATCCAACCCATAGTTGGATTTACTAAGCAGTAGTTTATCTCCCACCCTTTTGAAGACAAAGTTGTTAATAACAAGTTGTCTCCCTGGCTGATCACACCCCAGGCTGAGTTTAGGTCTGCATAAACTCTCAAGTCTGTGCCTCCACAGATAACACTGAGTTGAGGTCTCAAGTGAGCTCTCTGCCTCCAGCCACTCTCCACACCAAAGTCAAAAAGGAACTCCTAGAGGGCAAAAATGACTGTGTCATTCCCTACATAAAATCTTCAGTGACTCCCTGTTGCCCTTAGGATAAAGTCCAAGCTCATTAGCATGGTTTCACAGTCTTTTCTTTCCTTCCTTCCTTTCTTCCTTCATTTATTTATTCTTTTTTTTTTTTTTTTTTTTGACAGGGTCTCACTCTGTCACCCAGGCTGGAATGCAATGGCATGATCATAGTTCATTGCAGCCTCAAACTCCTGGGCTCAAGCAACCCTCCCACCTCAGTCACCCAAGTAGTTGGGAATACAGGTGCCTGCTACCATGCCTGGGTAATTTCTAAAAATTTTTTTTTTACAGATGGGGTCTTGCTGTATTGCCCAAGACCTTGCTGTATTGTCTTGAACTCCTAGTCTCAAGCAATCCTCTGGTCTTGGCCTCCCAAAGTGCTGAGATTACAGGCATGAACTACCACACTCAGCCTAATTATAGAATTCTTGACCTTGATTTTACATATTCAGAAAACGTTGGTGCTGGGTGCTAATAAAGGTATAGATTACTATTGCTTAAAATGGGATTCTTGTGAACCCAAGGGCTTTCAGGAGACTGTGACTAGGAGTGTGTGGAGGGGGCTTCTTCAGGACACCTCAGGCCAGTAAGGGGTGGTGAGGGGGCTGAGGGGAGGTGGGCCCAGCCACCCAGCCTCTCACACGCTGTACTGAGGCCACCATCTCTTCTCTGGACTCTTGGCCCAGAAGCCTGGCTGGCCCACCACTGTTGCCCACCATCCTTCCAGCAGAAGCCTGG
This sequence comes from Tarsius wallacei, assembly GCA_963574415.1. Lineage (NCBI taxonomy): Eukaryota > Metazoa > Chordata > Mammalia > Primates > Tarsiidae > Tarsius > Tarsius wallacei. Next base: position 9,518 of record CAUYQG010292492.1, read on the forward strand.
AGTCTGCCACTGGACTAAGCTCTGGTGAGCTCCACAGTGCTAGAGAGAAGAGCAGCTGGGATCGGAGGGGACCCCACAGGGACTGGACAGTGCCACCCTAGCCCTTTTCCCAGGGCAGTCTCGCCAAACGTGTGTTCCTCGGGATCAACCAGGAGGCAAGCCTTGTCCCTCACCCAGTCGGAAAAGGCTGCTGCTCCCTCCAGAAGAGACTTTGTTCTGTCTAGGAGCCCCACCCTCAGCAGCTTATCTATAAAACCCACACTGCTCCCTGAACTTCCTTCTTCCTTAGAATCACAGAGTTGAAAGATCACCTGGCCTACCGTCTTCATGTTACAGAAGATGAAACTGAGGTTCTGAGTGGGAGGGTTAAATACCCAGTGTCACAGCAGATAATGGTGGAGTCATGACTGAGAACAAAGAAACAGAAAAGATAGGTCTCCTGCCTGTTAGCCAGCCCACGACCCCTTTCACTACACCTGCTGCCCTCCTGTTTTTCATGGCTGCCCTGTCTTTTGCATCTGGTTTGAGCCCAAAAGTTATACCTCCAAGGAATGAAACTCACGGGAGCATCGTCACCCAGACCTACATCCTTGTCCACACCCACTCTTGGCCATCTGCCCTTCTGACACAGAGGTGGGGGAAATGCTTGACCCAACCTGACAGTCCTCTCCCAGGCAGGGACAGGAGAAGGGACTGCACAGTGACTCTGAGTTAGGACTCACCTCAGTAAGGCATGGCCGCCAGGACGGCCTTAAAGAAGGAGACCAGCCAAGGTGTGCTCTGTTTACCTTTTCAGCTCACAAACAGGACTGGACCCTCCCTGACTGGCAGGATAAAGTCCCAGCCTCTCAGTCTACCCCTCAAGCCTCTCCCCTTCCAGCCACGATCTGCCTGTCCTGTCTATCCTCCACCACTCTGGATCCTGTGACCACTCCTGCCTCATCATTCCATCCTCAGGTTGCACTATGCCCTCCGGTGCTGTTCCCTCAACCTCAAATACCCTTCCTTGCTTCTCCACCTGACAAGCCCCTTCTCCTTGGATCCTCTGTGCTGACGTTTCCTTCCTCCCTCCTGCTTTTCCTCCTCCTCCTTGGTGTGCCTACAGCACTTCTATACCCATGTTATAACATAATAAAGAAAGGAACAAGGTCATGAGACCGTGTCCACACCAGACTCACAGCTCCTCGGTGACAGCAATTGTGTGTTTATCTTTAAATTCTTAGAGCTCAGTACATAGTAGACACTCAAAAAGGGGGGAAAATTGCTAAACAAATCAATATGTGGACTCTGGATTTATTCCAGAGTTAAATTAGGAAGCAAGTCTTAACGTTACACAAGGATTCCCTTCATACACATTTATTCATCAAGTAGTACTGCTATGTGCAAGCCACCATGTAGACAAGGCACTGGGAACACAAAGCTGGAGTGGACACAGGCTCTGCCCTCAAGTTTACGTTTTGAAAGGGTAGACAAGGCAGTAAAGAATCAAGTTGTAAGAAATGGTTGGCATTCACTGCTGTTAGAAGCAAATTTTTGCATTTAATGGAACATTCACACTATTAAGTAGGCACTTTTATTACTATTCTCATTTTACAGATATTATTCTCATTTTTCTCATCTCTGCAAAATTTTTTTTTAAAAATTAGCCAGGCGTGGTGGTGCACACTTGTAATCTCAGCTACTTGGGATGTTGAGGTGGGGGAGGATCACTTGAGTCCAGGAGGTTGAGGCTGTGGTGAGCCTTGATTGTGCTGCTGCACTCCATCCTGAGCAACAGAGTGAGACTCCAACACAAAGATAGATAGATAGATGATAGACAGAGAGAGAGAGAGAGAGAGAGAGAGAGAGATAGGTCAGGTGCAGTGGCTCAAGCCTGTAATCCCAGCACTTTGGGAGGCCAAGGCAAGAGGTTTGCCTGAGCCTTGGGGCTTGAGACCAGCCTGGGCAATTTAGGAGACCTCGTCTTTACAATAATCAAAAAATTAGCCAGGCATTGTGGCACGTGCTTGTAGTTCCAGCTACTTAGAAGACTGAGGTGAAAGGATTGCCTGAGCCCAGCAAGTCAAGGCTGTGGTGGCCATGAGCGTGTCACTGCACTCCAGCCTGGGCGATAGAGTGAGACTCCAATGCAAAAAAAAAAAAATTTAAAAATTTAAAAATAAATGGAAATTGGGAAGAGTCTGGTGTGAAGTGTACGAGGCAAGACCCACCTGGATGCTGCTTCAGGTCCTGTCTGTAGAGACCCAGAGCTTTCCTGCCCTTGGGCGGGGCTCCAGACAGCATGGACAGGGGTGGTGCTTCCTCCCCCACGTTCTCTCCATGTCTCACCAGTTGTGACCTTCCTGAGGCCTGGAGTTGCCAAAGATTCCTCACTGGGGAAATTCCATGGTTTCTTTGAGAGGGGGCATGGGTTCTTCCGAACGAACTTACCCGGCTTTCAGTATGAGGGAGCCAACTAAGATCGCGGGTCACAGTGAAGATGGCTGATGAGAGGACCCGGGTGGGCGGCTTGTGTGCTGCAAACCTGACATGCGATGGCAGGGGCTAGAAACCCACTCATAGATCTCCTCAGGCAGCCTCCGTGGGGAGAGCAGAGTGGGGAGGGGGCTATCTCCTGGTGTCACTGTCAGTCTGCCCTCTTCCAAGCAGTGATGACCATCCTCTAGGCAGAGCCAGGCTGTGTGACTGTGTGGCTGCAGGGGCCGGGTTTCCCCTTCTCAGACCCAGGCAGTGACTCAGGGTTGAGTACTGAAAGCAGACAGTGACCTCAGCTCCCTCACCAATGGGGAGTATGACCGTGCCTCAGAGCTCCCTCCTGGGATGGAGGTTGGCAGTGTGGTGTCCGTGTGGCACACAGGACACTTGTCCTCATTCTCACAGAGGTGCTGTGAGCATCCTAGGAGGGATGTTTGTGAACATGGCACCACTCATGAAGACCAAAACCCATTAGTGTCTACTGAATTCCATGTATTTACATAGTATTTGTCTTTCACATGTTAATATAGTATAGTGGTCCCTTTTTTTGGATATCAGTTTGTTTCTTTTAGACTTTTTAAAAAACGCCTCACTGCACTTTCTTTTGAAATACTCCTCAAAGTAAGTTTCCCAGGGCAGGGTGTCAAAAGCTCAGGATACATATTACCAAGTTATCCTCCAGAAAAGTTGAACTAACTTACCATGCTTCTAGCAATATATGATTTGTACCTATGTCTCTACAGCTCTGTCAATGGAAGTTTCTTGTTTTTTCTTACATTTGATAACTGAATGGGTGTATAATGTGGCCTCAACATAGTTTGAATTGGCACTTAATTAATCTCCATCATTGAATAGAGAATCTACTCACTTATTAGCAAAGGAGCTCCCTCCGGAAAATGATCCCTAATGGATGGTGCATGGGTGGATGGATCCATGTGCAAACTCTCCCCAGGGGTGCTTCCCTGAGACCCAGGCAGGCCTCTTGTCTACATTCCTACAGCCCTGTGCCCCTTTCCTTCTGTCATTTTCTCATGGCTGTCATTTTATGTTTTGGTTATTGTTTTGGCCACCCGTAGATCACTATTACCTGGTGTGTGCCTGATGACAGTAGGCCCTCATTTAAATATTCATTGAATGAATGCTTAAGAATCTTGTGATTAAGTAAGCCAGAGATCAATTATGGTATGGATCTTCTCAAAAGGATTCATCACTAGGTGTAATCAGAAAACATTTAAGGAGCACCTGTCTACCACATGCCATGGACTCTGCAGTATGGGGAGGGGTGGTTTTACAAAAGTGAAGAAAACTGGCTTTCTGCCCTTGAAAAACAATGCAGGCTGGTGGTGAGACCCACACCTCCACTGTGGCTACCCTGGTGTCTTACCCTTTTCTCCCTGTAAAGGAAACTTCAGGACAAAGGAAGCTGTTTTCCCCATGGTCACAGTGAGATTGAAGGCTAGCCCCCAAGATTAGAACAGGTATCGCCAACCTAAGCCATGGTCTCCTATGGTCAAGTGGCCTATGGCTTAGAACTGGAGAAGCGGGAAGTTTTGGCAGTGGGAGAGATCTCGAAAATGCCCTACCACTTCAGCTCACCCTGGACCCCCAGGCACGAGTCCCAGCTCTGCTGATTCCAGGACTGTGGGTGCCCGACAAAGCACCATGTCTCAGCATCAGAAAAGCTGGGGAAAGGAGGCACCTGCCCCCAGGGCTGTGGTGAGAATTCAGAGGTGCCAGGCACAACTAGCACCTGATACAAGTGAGCTGGCTGAGCGATTTCCCCGAGGTCCTGCAGGGCAAGAGGAAAAACCATCTCCTGGCTGCTAGTCATGCTCAAAAAGTTTTCAGGTGTCAGAATTCCCATTAAGAGGAAAGATTTTTTTTTTTTTTTTTTTTTGAGTTGGAGTCTCACTCTGTCACCCAGACTGGAGTGCAGTGGCCGCTCCCGGCCACCGCAGCCTCGACCTGCTGGGCTCCGGCGATCCTTCCGCCTCAGCCTCCAAGTAGCTGGAACTACAGGCGCGTGCTACCACGCCCGGCTAATTTTTGATTTATTGTAGAGATGAGGTCTCACCAAGTTGCCCAGGTGGGTCTTGAACCCGCGGGCTCAGGCAATCCACTCACCTCAGCCTCCCAAAGCCCTGGAATTACAGGCTGAGCCACCTAGCCCAGCTTGGAAAGATTTTTTTTTTTAAATGCAAAACAGCTTCAACTGAAACTGACCTCACCAAGAGCGGCTGTGTTTGTTTATAGAGAGGAGGGAGTGAATAAGCCTTTCTCCTGAATAAGTCTCTCTCCGGGAGCCCTGGGGACACACCCAGTCTGCCCAACCCTGCAGGGCAATGGGTCCAGCTGCCTTCTAGTCCCCTTTCTCAGCCAGAGGCCCTGCAGGGTTTCTCCTCAGTGTCAGTTCCTCCACAGCCACAGGTCTGCAGTGGTCAAACCCAGCTAGATCCTTCCCCAGGATCAGTGTAGGGTAAGGTCATAGGCAGGATCGGAATGACCCTCAGGACCAGCAGGATGAGGCACATAGGCCATCCTGTCATTCACCAATGAGGACAAGGTGATGACTGTTCCAGTGATGCTTTGCTTCTGAGCTGACCTCACTCCTTTTCAGGGCTCTTAGCTCATGACACTAATCCTACTAACCCCAGATGTTGCTGTCCTGCCTTGGCTTCTTTCTGACTTTTTGCTCAGTTTCCTTTCTCTCTCCAGACTGGCTTCCTTTTTCTATTCCTTCCATAAATTGGGGTGCCAGGTGACTGTGTCCTCCTCAGCCCTTTATTTTCTTCTCAAGAGTGTGCCTCTGATTGGAACTCTTATCTGTCTCCTACTTGAAGCTCTTGGGGGACAGTCCGACTCACCTAGTAAACCTTGTCAAGTCAGGGTCTGGTGGTGTCTTTTTTTTCTTTTTGAGACAAGGTCTCTATCTGTCACCCAAGCTAAAGTACAGTGGTATGATCATAACTCATTGTAGCCTTGAACTCCTGGTCTCAAATGATCCTATCTCAGCCTCCAGTAGCTGAGACTACAGGCGCATGCCACCATGCCTGGCTAATTTTTTATGTTTGTTTGTTTGTTTATTTTTGAGTCAGAGTCTCACTCTGTTGCCCAGACTGGAGTGCAGTGGAATGCTCATGGCCACCGCAGCCTTGACCTGCTGGGCTCAGGTGATCCTTCGGCCTCAATCTTCCAAGTAGCTGGAATTATAGGTGCTTACCACCACGCCCAGCTAATTTTTTGATATACTGTAGAGACAAGGTATCACCATGTTGCCCAGGCTGGCCTGAAACCCGTGGGCTCAGGCAATCCTCTCGCCTCAGCCTCCTAAAGTGCTGGTATTACAGGCGTGAGCCACTGCACCCAGCCACTTTTTTACTTTTTACAGAGACAAAGGTCTTACCATGTTGCCCAGCCTGAACTCGAACTCATGGCCTCAAGTGATCATCCTTCCTTGGCCAAAGTACTGGAATTACAGGCGTGAGCTACCACACCAAAATCTAGTGTTTTAATTGTGAAAGACTTTCTGGTGGGATCTTTAACAAGGGAACTGATGCTGCAAGTCCTCAAAGATCTAATCTCACCCCATCTGGTCCTCTTCGCCTTCCTGCCAATTCAACAGTTTTTCCTTTAGGCGTATTACATAATCACTAATTTTTCCTGTTGCCATGATTTATAACATCAACTCTGTGCTTACTTTCCCAAGCTTCTTTGCCCACTGAAGAAAAATCCTTATTTTCCCAACATACTGCATACAACACACACACACACACACACACACATTTTTGAGTAGGAGTCTTACTCTATTGCCCAGGTTGGAGTGCAATGACACGCTCACGGCCACCCCAGCACCCTAGCCTCGACCTGCTGGGCTCCCGCGATCCTTCCACCTCAGCCTTCCAAGTAGCCAGAACTACAGCCACACACTACCACACCTGGCTAATTTTTTATTTATTGTAGAGACGAGGTCTCGCCAAGTTGCCCTGGCTGGTCTCGAACCCGCAGGCCCAGGCAATCCACTCGCCTCAGCCTCCCAAAGTGCTGGGCTTACAGGCTGAGCCACTGAGCCCAGCCACAACATATATTTAATACATACTGGCTTTCAGACTATGCTCTCAGCTATGACTTTTGAAGCCTCTACAGTGAAACTTCTTTGCCCTAGGCCAGAGCTTCTCAGCTTTTAGCCATGTGTAAGATCTTGAAGTTACATGTTAAAGCACAGATTCCTGGGCCTCACCCCCAGAGATTGAGATGCAGTAGGTTTGGTCTGTGGTCCCAGAATTTGCTTGCCTCTCAGGTGATGCTGATAGTCCACCAGCTACACTTGGAGGAGGAGGACTGTCCTTGCAACGTCAGCCCTCACTCTGGAGCAAGGAATGCCCAGGCTTAAAGTTAAAGGGAAGAACAATGAGGGGAAAAATGCAAGCAAGAAATAACTCAGGCTGGGTGTGGCGGCTCACGACTGTATCCTAGCAGTTGGGGAGACCAAGGTGGAAGGATTGCTTGAGTCCAGAAGTTCAAGATCACCCTGGGCAAGACAGTAAGACCTCATCTCTACAAAAGGAAAAAAAATTAGCTGGGTGTGTACACATGCCTGTAGTTCCAGCTACTCAGGAGGCTGAGGTGGAAGGATTGCCTGAGCCCAGGAGGTTGAGGCTGCGGTGAGCTGTGATTGTGCCACTGCACTCCAGCCTGGGTGACAGAATGAGACCCTAACTCCAAAAAGAAAAAAAAAAAGCTCAGTTAAAACATTGCCAAATACTGACCTACTCCACAGGTTTACCCCCAAGACCTCCTTTGCAAAGTGAGGTTCTGAGAAGTAAGGAAACTTGTCCAGGTCACACAGCTATTGATTGGCAGAGCCTGGATCCAGGTGCTGACCTATTTGCTTCTCTTGGTCCACTGAGTCAACCGTGAAGCTGAATTCATGTGAGACTTGATTGTCACTGGCAGAACCACCACCAGACTGTCTTGCCATGGTGGTCAGAATGTCATCTCTACTTCCCAGGACAGTATTCATAAATGCACATGCATCTATCTACATTCCTGATAGACCCACTGCTCCTCAGGTTAGGGTGCTGGGGGGAGCTAGTGCATCTGAAAAAGGGGCCCAGAGCAGCCCAGCCAGGAGAAGCATTCCCACCCTTGGGTCTTCCATCTCTGGCCTGACCCTGCTCTCCAGAAAGCATGAATATGACTGTCAGTTCAGGACTGGTCTAGGATATAACTCACTGGGCGAGAATTCCCAGCTAAGTACCAAATGTTATAAGGAGTTTAATGCTTTAGCACTGTGGTTCTCAAAGTGTAGTCCTCAGACCAGCAGCATCAGCCTCACCTGGAAAATTATTAGAAACCCAAATACTTGGGTCCCAGCCCAGACTATTGAAGCAGAAACTTTGGAGCAATCCACATTTTAACATGCCTTCCATGAGATTCTGAGGCACAGCCAAAGTTTGGGAACCGCTATTCTAGGGAGAGAATTAGCCAGATTCCTAGTATGGTTTGGTGGCACAGAGGGTTCCCTGCTTTCTGACTTAGCTCTGACATTGGACGATTGGAAAGGAGTTGGTGGTGCATATGCTGATAATCTAGCTGTGAAGTCAACTGGAACCTCTCCTGCCTCGCTTGGTTACAGATTTGCCTTGGAGAAGATTTATTGCCTGGATAATCTTGTTGCTATGGTAACTCTTGCTCCCTGCCTGGCTCTTCCTCTGCAGGTGGTAAATTTGTGTCCCTTAGACACTAGGTAAACCAGGTATCTTCCTCTGCTCCCCAGAGCCCAGGGAAGCCCATCTGTTGGCACTGCCCTGAATTACAAGCCCTGACCCAACTGGCTTTGGTGTGTTTCTTACAATGTTGAGCAACTTCCAGTGTCCTGTTTTAGGGAAAAAAGAAAGCTAAATATTATATATTGTGGGGATGTTACTTCATATGGTATAAAAACAATTATTCCAGCCTCTGTGTTTTCTCGAGGTGAGATAGCAAGTATATGTGGGGCAAGTTTCTTTTCTTTTCTTGGTTGAGGGGGCAATAAAATTCACCCTTTTAAATTGTACAATTTGATGGTTTTTAATTTAAAAAGTGGTATCACAGGAGAACTTTCTGGAGTAACAGAAATGTTCCACAGCTTGTTTTGCATGATGGTTTCATGGTTCAACATAGCTTCAAAATTCTTCCTTGAACAACTGAGACGTGTTGTTTTATTATTTCTAGGCTACACTTCACTTTTTATTTATTTATTTTTTGAACTGGAGTCTCACTCTGTCGCCCAGGCTGGAATGCAGTGCCACGCTCACGGCCAGCCCAGCATCAACCTGCTGGGCTCAGGCGATCCTTCCACCTCAACCTTCCAAGTAGCCAGAATTACAGGTGTGTGCTACCACACCCTGTAGCTTTTTATTTATTGTAGAGATGAGGTCTCACCAAGTTGCCTGGGCTGGTCTTGAACCCGTGGGCTCAGGCAATCCACTCACTTTGGCCTTCCAAAGTGCTGGGGTTACAGGCTGAGCCACTGAGTCTGGACTTTATGCTTCACTTTTTAAAAAGTTATTTAAAAAGCAAATGGTACTACTTTTAAAAATCTGGCACAATTAAAATTTGGGAAATGTACAGTGAATGAAATGAAATATCTCCAAAATAAACAAATAATAGGTCACATTTGTCTTGTGGTATTAATCCATTTCTTAAATCCATTTCTCATTTATGTTAAGGAGAATTCAGATAACCAACAGCATTCTAAAGTAAAATAAGTTAGGCTAACCTGCTTGAAGCAATAGAGCTAACAGACACTAAGAAATAGTATCATGGCTCAGCCTGTAATCCCAGCACTTTGGGAGGCCAAAGTGAGTGGATTGCCTGAGCCTGTGGGTTCAAGACCCACCTGGGCAACTTGGCAAGACCTCATCTCTACAATAAATCAAAAATTAGCCGGGTGTGGCAGCACGCGCCTGTAGTTCCAGCTACTTGGAAGGCTGAGGCGGAAGGATCACCAGAGCCCAGCAGGTCGAGGCTGCAGTGGCCGGGAGCGGC
>CAUYQG010292496.1:0-13683 GCA_963574415.1 Tarsius wallacei
ATGATGTGGAAGCACCACCCAATCACCTTAATGATCTTCCCCCATCAAGGGGAATGGTTAAAAGGACTCAACCACAAGCAACCAGGGCCCATTGCCTTGCTAGACTCTGGTGTGGCCATGTGCTCTTTGAGCTATGGCTGTGGCCATGCTTCCTGGCTTTGGCACCCTCCCCCACCTTGGTGGGTGAATCTTCTCTCTCCCTTCTCTTTCTCTCTCTAATTTACTTTTAAATAAACTTTTCTTTCCTAACCTTTTTGTGTGTCGCAATTCTTTGCATCTACTCGGATCTCTGGGTTGCCAGCGTGCACCTCCGACTTGCCAGCCCGGGCAGTGCTGCACGCCTCCCTGGGCCTCTCCACCCTCACCCTGTCTGTCAGTACCCTAACACCTACGCTGCAGATAAGCGTGCTGCAGGCCCAGTCACCGTGACCTGCGACTGTCCTGCAGCCTGTGGAGCCACGAGGTTCCTGCAGCCTTCACCAAGGGGAGGTGGCCATTTCTACTGATGAAGGGGATAATGACCCCCATCCCTGTGAATTGCAAATGTCTATGCAGGACAGGTCGGGATCTCTAGCAGATCCAGAGAGGTTCTCAGTCCAAAGAACCCGGGACCCTCAATCTCCCTCCAGGCTAAATCACCTCCATCGGAGTGCCCTGCTGCAGAAAGGGCCTGGCAACCAGGGAGCACACTGTGTCTTCTGGAATCCCTGGACATTTGTCCACGGCACGGCAACCCCCACTCGGCACCCACTCGGTACCATCAGAAGGTTGGGAGTGTCAGGTGGCTCAGTGTCATCACAAGGCTTACGGATGGCTAAAATGACAAAGAGCGTGAGAAATCCAAAACGACTGCTCCTTAGCACAGAGAACACTTGGCACGGCCATCCTGTCCCCACTTCTGTCCGGGAGAATAATGGTTCATGACCTGCTGTGTCAGGTCACATGGAGACAAACCTTTGCTCCACAGGATGCAGTCAGAATTCACTGAGGATGGCACTGTAAGATGGCGACCATCTTCACCCACAATGATGCCCTCCATTCGTGCCCTTGTTGCTCTCATTGCTGGAAAAGCAGAGAGGAGCACTGGCATTCGGCAGCTTCAACCACGGAGAGGATCCTGACCATTTATTACAGAGCATCACAAGCAAAGGTAAGTGACTTCTGCTCTCCTGGCCCTCCCCTTTCTGGCACCTGCTCTTCCAGGCTTAGAATGAGAGTCTGCCTCAAGCGAGATGTCTGTGAAGAAGGAGGTTATTTGCTCAGGGGTTAAAAGTGCAGTCTAAAATAACAAGTGCCAGCGAGGATGCAGGGAAGTTGGACACCTAAGACATTGCTGGTGGGAACGTAAAACAGCACAGCTTCTGTGGAAGACAATTTGGCAGTGGCTCAAAAAGCTAAGCACAGAATTACCATATGATCCAGCAATTCCGAGGTATACCCAAAGGAACAGAAAGTAGGGATTCGACAGATACTCGTCACCGATGTTTATAGCAGCACTAGTCACAGTAGCCAAAAGGTAGAAACAACCCAAGTGCCCATCAATAACTGAGTGGATAAGCAAGATGAATAAACAAAATCCATACAATGGAATACGATTCAGGCTTAAAAAGGAATGAAATTCTGATATGCGCTACCATGTGGCTGAACCTTGAAACTATACTAAGAGGAAGCAGCCAGACCCCAAAAGACGAATATTGGATGATTCACCTAGGTCAGGCACCTAAAATAGGCAAATTCATAGAGACAGAAAGTAAAATAGAGGCTACCAAAGGCTGAAAGGAGGGAAGAATGTGGAGTTTTTGCTTAACGGGTACAGAGTTTCTGTATGGGATGATTAAAAATTCTGGAAATTGATGAAGGCAATGGTTACACAATACTGGGAATGTGCTTTAATGCACTGAATTGTACACTTGAAAATGGTTAACATACTAAAAGAAGGAAGGACAGGAGGGAGAGCGGGAGGAGGGAGAGAAGGAGGGAAGGAGGGAAAAAAGAAAGGGAAAAAAATGAAAAGAAGTGCTGCTGTCTATACTCAGAAGGTCCTTTCCTTCCAAGGTTCAGTTTCCTTGTTTATTCCACATATGTCCCCTGGGAATCAGCCACAGGGCAGGCCCCGTGCTGAGCGAGGCACAGGATACAGTGTGGAATAAAGTGTTCTCTCTATATAAGAAGCTCACCTTCACATAGATTCTGAGTACAGACACTTAATCGCACCCCAGGGTGAGGAGACAATTAAGATGAAGTCTGGGTCAGGCGTGGTGGCTCACGCCTATAATCCCAGCACTTTGGGAGGCTGAGGGGAAAGGACTGCCTGAGCCCACGGGTTGGAGATCAGCCCGGGCAACTTGGTGAGACCTCATCTCTACAATAAATAAAAAGATTAGCCAGGCTCGGTGGCTCAACCTGTAATCTCGCACTTTGGGAGGCTGAGGTGAGGGGATTGCCTGAGCCCGCGGGTTCGAGACCCGCCTGGGCAACTTGGCGACACCTCATCTCTACAATAAATCAAAAATTAGCCGGGAGTGGTAGTGTGCGCCTGTGGTTCCGGCTACTTGGAAGGCTAAGGCGGAAGGATCGCCGGAGCCCAGCAGGTCGAGGCTGCAGTGGCCGGGAGTGGCCACTGCACTCCAGTCTGGGTGACAGAGTGAGACTCCAACTCAAAAAAAAAAAAAAATTGACCGGGCACGGTGGCGCATGCCTGTGGTTCCAGCTACTTGGAAGGCTGAAGTGGAAGGATCGCCTGAGCCCAGCAGGTCAAGGCTGCGGTGGCCGTGAGCGTGCCACTGCACTCCAGCCTGGGTGACAGAATGAGACTCCCACCCCCCCAACAAAAAAATATGAGGTCTGAGGAATACAGATGAGGTTCCAGGGAAGAAGCCTGCCGTGTGGTGCCCACAACTCTCTCCTCAAGTGTTGGAGGTTGGAGACAGTAGGGTCAAAATCTCCCCTTCTCAGGAAGGTTGAACAGAGGAAGAAAATGGGGGTGGTGGGTAAGAGGGGCCAGGTAGGCCTAGAGTGCCAAAGCTGATTCCACCTTCTCCTCACCCCAATTTCAATCCTTCACCTACCCTGTCAAAGATAACTGCGAGTTCTATAAGCGGCATAAACTTTAATAAGAGTTCCGCCTGTATTTTCTTGTCTAATACCTGCCACAGCCCAAGGAAATATCTGTGATTACTCCACCATTTTACGAAAGAGAAAACTGAGTTCAGAGGGGAAAATGTGTCTAGGGTCCCACAGCTGCAAAAACACTTGTCAGTTGGAATCTTTGTACAGGAAGTGATCTTCTTGCATTTTCTTCTCAAGTCGAACAGGGCACACACCTAAGGGGTGAAAACACAAAGGGAATGGTGGTGCTTTCTCAAACCCTAAATCTTCCCACGCTCTGGCTCCAGAGCTGATCCATGTCTTTGACGCCTCTGACCAGGGACACGGGTCAGTGGGGGTTGAGCAGGAGCCCTGGGCTGGACTCAGTCTCCCTGTTGTCCCTCTTCTGGAAGAAGCTCCAGTTCTTGCTTCCTCCAGTGAGTACTGGAAGATGCAGATGCTAGAAGACAACCTAAATCCCTGGCCTTGACACGGCCTTTGTAGGCATGGGTTTATTTAACCCCCTCCATAACCTGGGTAAAACATCTCATCCCCACTTCACAGATAAAGGGCTGAGGCTCAGAGATGTGAAATAACTTGCCTCAGAGTTCCAGAGGGAGTGCAGAAATAACTCTACAGTTTGTGAGGTCAGTACAAAATAAAAATGCAGGTCCTTTGTTCAAAAGTTATCAAGAATTTGAAGATGGTAACAGCACATCACTAAACCAAATGTGGGGCCCTTCTCGACACGGGAACGCATCGCAGGCCCAGGAAGTCCGCTCTGGGAGTTAGGAACTGAGCCCAGACTTCTGCAGGGGCTTAGAGCACAGTCCAGGACCCTACAGCTGCATCTTTAAATACAGCCCCATCCTGGCCCCCAGCCGGCAGCTCCCAGAGTAGGGAGAGTGTCTTTGGAGCAAGACTGCAGACTGACGCTCCTCCAAAGAGCGGGACCGCAGGCTCCAGTAGGGGCCCACGCTGCTGATCACATTAGCTGAATTCAATTGTGATTCACTCTAATTGCAACCCTTTTCTAGGAACAAGAGGGCCAAACTGAATTAGGAGGGGAAAACAGTCCATATTTTCATTCAGGAAAAAAAAAATTGGAATAAAAGCAAAATTCAATTTTTACCCCATGGGTCCTGGATTTAGGAGCCCAAGGACTCAGAGTTGAGTCTTGCCTCTGACATTTCAATTTACATGGGTCTAAGATCAGACTTCTCTCTCAGCCTTGGTTTCCTTATCTACAAAATGGGAATAAGATAACTATTTATAGAACTTTTATGAAGGTTAGAAGAGACAGTGCAGTGGTACTTAATCTTATGGGGAATGCTCAAAAAATACATCCTCTATTTAATTTCAGGGAGTTTCACAGTCCCCTGAAGTCTAAGCACAATATCCCTGGCAATGCCTGGGAGTCAAATTAAGAAATGCTAAAATAAGCCGGGCATGGTGGCTCGCTCCTATAAACCCAGCACTTTGGGAGGTGGAGGTGAGAGGATCGTCTGGGCCCATGGGTTCAAGACCAACCTGGGCAACATGGCAAGACCTTGTCTCTACAATAAATAAATTTTAAAAATGACCTGGGTGTGGTGGCGCACTCCTGTACTTCCAGCTACTTGGAAGACTGAAGCGGAAGGATCACCTGAGCAGGCTGACGCCATGGTGGCGGCGAGCATGCCACTGCACTCCAGACTGGGTGACAGAGTAAGACTCCGACTCAACAAAAAAAGAGAAATGCTAAAATACGGAATTAACATTTTTTGTTGTTATTTTGTGGGATTTCAAGCCACTGTAAAATGAATACACTGAATTAGAAAAGCTTTGTTGAAATATTCAGACTTTTTAACAAACAAGCCAGAGGACTTATGCATTATTTTATTCTGCTCTAGCATGAATATTTCATAAATTACATGCAATTATTAACAACATCAACACTAGCAAATTAATTACTGTCAATTCATATTAATAAAACTGCATTTTGTAATAAATAAAGTTAGTGTAGTGTGCCCCATCGGTCTCAGAGGTATTCACATTTGTCAATTGTCCTCTACTTCAGGCTAAAACAAAAGTAATCAAATAACTAATTATTGTACAAAATGTATCACCGCTTACACGTCAATGAAAACTCACAGTTATTTATAACCCTCATGACTGAATATTCAAATCAGTGTTTATTCCTATGCTAAGAGGAATTTTCCAGGCCTCTTGTTTTTTTACCAACTCCCGCAGTCTCTGCCCTCGGCCACCTGAGGAACAGTATGTGGCCACCTGATCCTTGGTGAAGATGTCTCAGCAAGGAGAGGCAACGGTTCTCCGTGGTGAACAGGAGCTCGGGCAGAAACTCAGAGCAAGGCTTGCAGACTCTGACGTGGCCCTTCCCAGCACCAGTGGCCAGGTGCTCCATTTCTCGAACTCACTGCCAGCAGGCTCCCTTTCCGTTTTTCATACTTACAAATAAAAAATGTCTTCTCCTTCAGCAAAGCCTCCAGAGTTGTAGCCTGGGATTACAACACTGATTCTGTCTCCCTGTGTCCATTTCAAAGCCTGGGATAGTCGAGTCACCAAACCGAAATTGAAATAACAGCCATAAAAATGATCTATAGAACCTGTTGCAGAATTAAATCACACATTCTTGATCTTCTTTGATGCCCACTCACATTTTGGTGTGTTCATGGTTTCATTTTGCAGATGGAGAAACTTGGGTTCCACAAGATCTAGTGACTTGTCCAGGAAGGGAAAAAAAAAAGAAGCCAAGACAAGAACCTGCTCTGCCAACCTCACCTCCTGTGAGGTGTCCATCGAACATCCCCAAGGCCCCCTCAAGCAGCAATAAACACCTGGATGCTTGTGTCTGCCTGGCCAGGTGTTGGCCTCCTCCCCGCAGATACTCACACCTGTCAGGGCAGACGCAAGACCTGAGACTTGGCCCGTCCCAAATGGGCCAGCCAGAGGTGCATTATACTCTCAGTATTTAACCACTTGCTTTAAAAATGTGTCAACAACCACTTTGTCCAGAGGAGAAAATTATTTCTAAATTTGTATAGATGTTTGTAAATGCTGAAAGCATGTCAAACTATTCACAAAATAGGCCTCGTCAGCAGAGTTTCAGCCTCAGTGCAGGATCGTCAGGAGTGACTTACAGCCTGTTTTAGTTTCCTAGGGCTGCCATAACAAATGACCACAAACACCAGGGCCCTTCAGGGCACGCAGGCTACAGATCCGACAAATTACCACAAACTTGGGGAATTTGAACAACAGGAATTTACTCTCTCACAGTTTTAAGGCCAGAAGTCCAAAATCCAGGTGGCAGCAGGGCTGTGCTCCTTCCAGAACCTCTAGAGAAGGATCTAGATAAGTCTCTGAAGCAAGACTGCAGACAGAGGCGCCACCAAAGAGCTGGACCACAGGAGCCAGACCCACCGTGTGGTCCATGCCGGGCATTTCTTGGCTTATGACAGCCTCACTCCAATCTCTGCCTCCATAGTCAACATGGCGGACTTCGGTCTATGTCTGCCTCTGTGTCTAAATTTCCTTCTTCTTATAAGGGTACCAGTTACATTGGACTTAGGGCCCACCCTATTCCATCCAGTATGACCTCATCTTAACTTGATTACATCTGTAAAGACCCTATTCCAAATAAGTTCGTATTTATGGATTCTGGGTGAATAGAAATTTTGGGGGGGGACACGATTCAACCCAGTATAGAGTGCATTTCTTGATTCAATAGGGGGATATTTAGTTCCAGCAGGAGTCACAGGCTCTGGCATTTTCTAGGAGCTTGCTCCTCATGGGTCCCCAGGGTAGGACCCAGGGTCCCCGGGGTCCATCAGAGTCATCCAAAGAGCACACAGCTAACACATTCCCAGACTCCATCCTGGAAGGCCTGATTCAGAAGGTCAGGGTGGGGCCAGGAATCTTTGTTTAAGTTTTGTCCACATGATTCTCGTGAAGAGCAGCCAGGTTGGAGAATCTCTCATGTGGAAAAACTAATAATCACCATCGTCATGATAACAAGAGCAGCCAACTTGGGAGGTAAGTCCCTGCTCACTCCATCCTCACTCAGCACTCCATGGGTGAGATCATAGTATCAGTTATGCTCGATGAATAGAAGGTAAAATGGGGGAGAGGGCAGGGAGGCTTTGTGGCATGGCCAAAGCCACATGCTGCTAAGAGAGAAGCCTGGCCTAGACGTTTGTGCTTGACTGCTTCATCACACACAATTCATGAGTTCAAGTACCATTCTAAAGGGACTCGCAGTCCCAGGGAGTTCAGAAAAATGTCCTTCATCCACGGGACAGTTCAGGCTCCAGTGGGGACTGGGGAGGGGCTGGGATTCCTTAAGTGATTCTATGTAATTCAGTCTCTGTTCACATAGCGCCTCTATGGGAGATCCTGTACAAAGACTCCATTGGGGATGACGAGAACAAGATTGACTGGGGGGGAACCCTGAGTGGCATATGTGGCCTGCAGGCCTGTGGGGGAGGCAGAGTGACCTTCCCACCAGGGCAGTCATTAAAGGCGTTTCTGAGATAAGTCATAACAGGCAAACGGGATTGGCACATCGTAGGTACTCCATAAACGCTTGATGAATAAATGAATGAGGGTCTGAATGAATTAATGGCAGGGGAAGTAAGAAAGGGAAAGGATTCTAGATATGGGAACCTGTGTAAACAGAGGCACAAAGACTGGAGAGCTTGCAATGAGTGAGGGTGACAGTGGCTGGAATGTAGCACACATATATCTAAGCAAGCAGTAGAAGGTGAGAGAGTAATAACAACAACAACCATAATAATAGCAGCTCACATTACTGAACAGGTAAGCACTAAGTACTTCACATGTATCTTGTTTTATCTGATGAAGTATTATGATGATGCCATTTTATAGAGGAGAAAACAAGCTCAGAAAAGTTAAGCAATTTGCCCAAGATCACAGAATTTGTGAAGGGCAGATCCAAGACTCAAACCCTTGCCCATCTGACTCCAGACCTACTGTCTGGTCCATGCTGGGATTTGGAGTTTACACTGTTGTGTGATCCTCAGGGAGTTTCTGCAGGGTGCTGAGTCAATGGGAGACATTCCTGAAGGTATGCTTACAGAGGACCCACCAGGAAACCAGCATGTGCCTCCTCGGTGACCCCAAGAGGAAAGCAAAGTGACCGATATAACTATTCTAAACCAGAATTACCACAAACAGCAGTTTCATAAAATAAAAACTCCAGGTGGGAGGCTTTTACCACAGGCTAATTATACAAGTGAGAAAGACTCATCATTTTGGTAAACATTCCCCATTCCCAAAACATGGAGAAATCAGCCCACATCAAACAGTGTCTGACCATTTATCTGGAAAAAAACATTGTTTTCAGTACGCTGCTGTAAATTTCAAACAGGCAAACACACAAAAATAGTCTCCGGCCACCTCAAAAAAGGAAACTAGTAGAATATCCATGACCGAAGGGACACTGTGTGCTGTGAAGGATCCTGGGTTCACTCATACCTGAAACATTTGTCCCACATGGATGCAGCACTGGACAGCCTCACCCTACCATCCAGGCCTAGAAGTTTAGTAGACATCGGACAGGAACATAGGCCATCAATAACTCAGGGGGTGGGGGCACTTGGACCCATGAGAACCAGTGTCATTACAAGAGATTATGGAGCAGGTAGGAGCCACAAAACAACAACAGCAAAAACCCACAAACTTTAAAATTAGCCTACTTTGATATGACCTCAACACATGATCCTTTCACTAACCAGTATAAAGTTTCTACAGACTGGAGATCATCTATTGGGATTCATGCATTTTCCACAGGAGGGCACTGAGGCTCCAAGAGGTTGCCTTGCCTGAACCACACAGCCAGGTAGGAGTAAACAGAGTCCACCCTACAACTCAAGCCACCCAGCTCTCTGGCCAAGGCTCTCTCTCCATTCATTCTGCTGCTTGTTCCAAATAAATGTTTCTTCTGCACAACACCAACAAAAGCAGAAGCATGCACATGCATTTGTGCGCACGCATGCGCGCGTGCACGCGCACACACACACACACACACACTATTCTTAAAATTGGTAAAAAAAATAATAATAATTGAATCCAGGAAACCAAAGTTCAACATGACATTGTCCGTAATTAATGATGCTCTCTATTTTTCTCTCCTCAAAGTTGCTTTTTAACAGGAAGACTTAAGTAAAGCAACTATATTAACTCTGAATTTCTTGCCTTTTAATAGATGGTGTCACCACCTTTGTGCAATTCAAATTTAGTGGCTTTGCATCTAATTAAAGCATTGCACAAAAATAGGTAATTTGACATCCAAAGGAGGAATGAGAGGAGACCAGAGAAAAGAGGGGACATATTACTTAACTTTATGATGATAATTACTCGAATACAAAGACGTTTATAAGAACGTTCTATGTTGGATATCATCCAGAAAAATTAAACCTATGTGGCTGCTTCAATACATCTGAATACTAGGAAATGGCAGAAAAGCATCTATTCTATGAATAATAGCCTCTACAGTCCCAGAGGACAGCGGTATATGAATTTAAAAAAAAAAGAAAAGAAAGAAGGAAGAAAGAAAAAGAAAAAGAAAAAAAAAGAGTCCTGAGCCTTGTCCAAAATGGTGCTAATGCGCCACTGAAACTTAATTTTATAATTTACTGGCAGTCAAGATGGCAGGAAATAAAATAATTTGCCATATTCTACACAACAAACCCTGCTTTTCCTGGGAAGGGGTAATTATCCCCATGGAAAAAAAAGAAAAAAGAAAAAAATACGCCATCTCATATTAAGCTAAAGTCTCATCAAGAAGAGAAAAAGTGCCTCATTACACGTAATTACCAGGGAATTAGAAACATCATTTAACTAAATGAGCGAATAATGCTCAGGATATTGAGGAAACTTGCCTGCACTTCTGCAAAGCACTCTAAGTCCCATTACAAAAATTGTCCCTCTTTAATGGAATAATTTTAGGCCTTGTCTGCCTTGCTTTAAAAATAAAGAGCCTCCGAGAGGCAGAAAGAGGCTGAAACTGCCATAAACAACTGTTGGAAGGAACTGAAGGGAAGGCTCTGTCTCTCTTGGAGACCAAGACTCAGAATGACTCATAATCTACCATAATCAGGAAAATTAAACCCAAGGACTTGAAAAAAGGATTACCCCCTTTTTAATTGTACTTCCTCAAGACTGTGATGTTCTTGGGAGTATGTATTGGGGATAACAAATGAAAGATTTTCAAGTTCAGGTACAGCTTCCCTGCTCCAATACAAAAGCAGTTACACCCATTCGATGTTCTCTTAAAAAAATAAAATTATAACATACCTGCAGATTGATGTTTATTGTGTCTTAATGCAATGATTTACTAGCCACTCAAAAGCTTTCAGGTTTGGGTTGGGATCCCCCTCCACCTTCTCCCTTTGCTTTTAATATTTGTCAAGATTCAGCATAAAAGTGATGAATTTAATATAACTGTCTCACCTCCCAGCAATACTAATCTTTCTCCTCCTAGGGAACCAGAAGAGAAAAGTATATTGACCCTGGTTGCTTCATCTTGGTTTCCTGACTTTAGAGCAAGTAAAATTCAGAAACGAAGCCAGTGATTATGGTGACTCACACCTGTAATCCCAGAACTTTGGGAGGCTGAGACATGAGGATTGCTTGAGCACAGGAGTTCAATACCAGCATAGGCAACATAGTGAGACCTTGTTTCTACAAACAGCAAAAAAGTAAGCTGAGCGTGGTGATGTGTGCCTGTCGTTCCAGCTACTCGGAAGGCTAAGGCAGAAGGATTGCCTGGGCCCAGTAGTTGGAGGCTGCAGTGAGCCATGATTGTGCCACTGCACTCTGGCCTGAGTGACGGAGTAAGACCTGACTAAAAAAATTAAAAATGCTCGGTGGCTCACGCCTGTAATCGCAGCACTTTGGGAGGCCGAGGTGGGCAGATTGCTTGAGCTCAGGAGTTCGAGACCAGCCTAGGCATCATAGCCATACCTCATCTCTACAGTTTAAGAAATTAGCTGGGTGTGGTAGTGTGTGCCTGTACTCTCAGCTACCCAGGATGCTGAGATGTAAGAATCACCTGAGCCCAGGAGGCTGAGGCTGCTGTAAGCCGTGATGGTCATGATCACGCCACTGCACTCCAGCTAGGGTGACAGAGTGAAACCCTAACACAAAAAAAAAATTCAGAAAGGTATTGATATTGGTCAGTTTCTTTGCAGATGGCTAGATAAGGGTCTAAAGAGTCCACTTTAAAGAATAAACCAGTCAGGGAAGGGACTGCTACACCATCCTGAGGGATTGTACCCTGAAACCCAACAAGGAGCCACCAACCCCAACCCTCACATGAGAACCAGGACCTTCCATAGGACAGGTGCAGCCAGAACAAAAAAAAGTGCCACTCCCTCAGCCGTTGACTTTTTAGCTGCCTTCAAAACTGCAACCGCCATTTTAGCAATGAGAAAGCCAAGACTAGTCCAAGGCCTCAGAGCTTCCTACTTGGATCCCTTGTGGTCAAGTCCAGATTCATGTATGTCAATCACAGTCACCCCTCAGCAGGGCGGGAATGATGTTACTACTTACCACACCACATCTGAATTCTCCATCCCCTCATAGGGATTCCATTATTTAAATGCGTTATTTCCTGGTCCAGCACACACGAATGATAGTAAAAAGAGAAAATGATGAAGTGCCAGCACTGTGGGTGTGCTCATCACAAACATCTGCCCTTAGGATATTTGGAGAGGGGGGTCCTGATCTATTATTCCTCTGTCCCCTCTGGGCCCTTGAACATGTCCCTCAGAATCACTTTCAAGTTCTAGGGTCTTATACCCAAGAAATAAAAAAATAATAGAAGGCAATTGGTTGATTATCTCAGGGAAGAAAATAGCTTCACATAGATAAAGATCTGGAAAAAGAAACCACATTTGGGGATGACAACGGGCAAAGTGAGCCTTGGGCTTTCCCCATTCCCCATCCCCCTTCATTTAACTCTGACCTGGAATGTGGCACTGATGAAGTGTCCAGATGAGAGGAAACAAAAGAGAAGTCGGCCTCCTATTCCAAGTAAATAGAACAAAAAGAACCCAGTAGTGACAGCACTGCCTGTATCATCTCAAGAAGATGAGTCATTTGCCCAGTAAGATCATATAACTATTAAGGGAGACCAGAAGCAGAACTCAGATCTACCTGCTTCCAAAACCCTTTTCTTGAGCCACACAATGCTGTCTTATCCAATGAACATTAACAAGGAATATTAATAATACCACTCATCATACTATAGCATCAAAATGTGTTTCAAAGAGCTTTCACACCCTTTCTCCCCAATGACGTAGGTCAGGATAGCACAATATATTTCACACCAAAACTTGAAACAATCTGGACAAAGTCATTCTGCCACCAGCTGTTAAGACCATAACACTTCCTCTTGATATGGTGGTAATAAGATTTGCAAACACAACCCCTGGGTTCATTTCATCAACCAGTGTTTACTTTCCATAGAGACTATAAATGTTGAACCACTACTTGTATTCTTCTAATTGTTTCCAGCCAGATCATGTATCTTGTGCCATAAGCAAAAACTTTTAAATCACATGAGCTAGCCAGTCAAGTTGATACAATAAGCTTATGCTTTGATCACTCTCTGCTCCAAACATCCTAGCAATGACAGCCAAATCATAAGAGAAAGCAAAATCAGATTCTAAAGTACAAAATAAACATTTCCATGGACTTAAATAGATGATCTCTGGGGGCAGAACAAGGAAGCAGCAGCAGAAAGCTTAATTTCTGCTGGGTAAAAGAGGACCACAGACAGAAAGGGGTAAGTATAAAGAGAAAAATCAACAGCAACAACAAAGGACCAAAATGTAAACTCCCCATGCAAAATAACCTGTCCATCTAGAATTTTATAATCAGCTAAACTATCCTTCAAGAGTGAGGACAAAATAAAAAGATATTATCTGGAATGCAAAGACATAATCAGATTCTCATTTCAAAAAAAAAAAAACCTACTAAAGGATATATTTCACCAAGAAAAAAAATTAATCCAAAGGTAAAAAACAATGGGACAGATACATATATACGTGTGTGTGTGTGTGCGTAATGTGACACATACATATATGTCATTAACTGCTGAATTATAAACATAACTTTGATATTTTTAAATTAGAGAAAACTAAAACTATAAATATAAATTGTGAGATAGTGGGACGGTCTGTTCAACGAGTAACATGAGAAATGACTGTTACTTTTGGGAAGATGCTACAAATATTGAATAACTATAAAGCTTAATAGAAAAATGTATAGTTAATTATAAGAGAAAAAACTTTAAGGGTAACTATTAGTCTATCGCTTTAAACCATAAATACGGTGAGGAAGAGGGGAGAGGGATGAAAAATTATTTGTCCAACAAAAAGGAGAAGAGGAAAAAAGAGACAACAAAAACATTGTAAATAAAAATATTCAAAGGAATAATATAGTAGAACTGAAGAAATAAGCTCACATACATCACTAATCACAAAAAAATCTAAAGGACATGCAACAAAGGACTAATATCCAGAATCTATAAAGAACTCAAACAAATCAGCAAGAAAAAAAGCAAATAAC
>CAUYQG010292501.1:0-45608 GCA_963574415.1 Tarsius wallacei
ATGCAGGTACCCTTGCTGATGAGGTATACCCCTCCATCCCCTAGCAGTTTACCTCAAATGCCAATACCAAACCCCAAAACCAGAAAAATTATAAAAAAATCAAAAAACATTAAAAAAATATAAAAAATTTTAAAATTACCCATAAAAAAAAAGCGCACCTTAAAAAATTAAATTACAATAATAAAGGGATGGCAATTTGTTACAACCTGTCTGGGTTGGGGGGGTGGCATTGGCAGTTGAGGGAAACTGCTAGGGGATGGAGGGGTATACCTCATCAGCAAGGGTACCTGCATAATCAACATTTGTGTACCTAGCCCTGAATTGTACCTCACATCTTTATAATAAAAAAAAGGGAAGGAGGAAGATGACAGGAAGCTGAAGAGAGAGAAGATGGAAAACAGATAGACATACCAACTAAAAAGTACACAGAAAAACAAAGACAGGAGAAACAAACAGCAAACAAAAAACACATACAGACATTTGTACAAACAACCCCCCCATTGATGTACTTGCCCTAAAAGAGGCCCATACACAAACAGAAAATCTAAAAAAGCAAAATTAAAATAACAGAAACAAAGCAAGTATAAAAACATAAACAAAACAGAGAGAAGAAAAAAACCAAAAAACCACACAAACATACAAACAAAAAACTTGCTCTGTGGCTGCTTCTATAACTCCAGGTTCCTTTTCCAAGCACTGCCACAGAGATCATATACCACATTAGGGAGTGGTTTCGGTCTCTTGCCCATCCCCTTCACTCTCAGCACAGGCTGATAGGGTTACTCTCAGTGTGGGACAGATGTCCATGGACTACTGTGGGAGGAGGATGGATCAGATCCAGAGTCACCCAACTCAGCTGCTTCTGCCACTGCCGTCAAGTCTCCCGCTAAAATTAGATGTGTCTGGGCCTATTCCAGCATGCGGGGGAGTGCCTCTCTCTCTGAGTCTGAGGGGTTCAGGGCAAGCCTCTGGGTCCCAGCTTTCAGGCTGGACGGAGTTGTGCAGGGCAATGCAGGTCTCTGCCCAGTCCCAGGACAGAGAAGATGAGAAGATGGCACTGGCTGGTGTCCCCTCACCGGCAGCAGGGCTGCCTTCTGGATTTTCACACCCTGCCTTCTCCATGGTTCCGGCTGCTAGTGTCTGGCCTGCAGCAGGTAATGGCATGCGCCAGGTGTCAGGTGGTGAGGAGCAGCTGTTCTCTGCTGCCTCCTCTCAAGAAAGCCCAAGAACAGCAGATGATCCTGGATGCCGGGGCTCCAATCTAAGAGTGGTGGTGCATTGCAGTCACCTCTGGAGAAGAACCCTGGGTACACAAACCCAAGTCTCCCTGTAGATGGACTTTCAGCCACCCACCGGCACACACCCACCCACAAAAAGAGTCTTTATGAATACTCGTTTTTGTGAGACTCTCTCGCTCCAACCTGTTCGGTTGCCTCCCTCCCCCTATTTTATCATGTCTTTTCTTCTCTTTCTTATGAGTCCCCTCAATCATTAGTCAAAATTTTGAGATTGTCAATAAATTTCCAACACTGAAAAATAGCAAATAAGGGTTTTTTCATACCCTAAAATTTATTACTGAAGTTATCCAAATCTGCAATTGTGTTCTTGAGCATAAGCAATCAAATGGATTACATTTCTCAGGGACGTAAATGTGCACTAACCACTAAATGACAATGTCATAATTCTTTATCCAGGGTGTCAGCAGTTTATGTTAGTGGGAAAGAAGATATTTCTCTTTTCTAAGTGTCACAATGCACATGTTTGTTGACCATCTGGTTGTCCTAGTGCTTCTGTACAGTGCTCTTTGAGTTATTGCAGGTGGTAGAAACTTTAGCTTTCTGTCAACTCTCAAAACAAATCACCCCAAATTATCTAAATCGTCATCTAGCTGGTGTAAGAAAATAAGTAAAAGGAAATGAAGAGCTAAAACTTTCTTTTAAAAAGTTAGAAACCTCCATGCTTCTCCTTTTATTTTCTTAAGTAACATAATTTAAATGATCATCTTTTTTTGGAGGTTGAAAGATTTAAGACTAAGACCACTCAATATGTTAAATGATATCATGAATGATCATTTTTCCCAAAATCAATACTTTGTTGGTGAATAAACTAGAACAAGCATATATATGTATATATATATAATACTTATATACGTATATATAAAATATTTACCTCATTAGAAACCAGAGGTCATGGAAGGTTTGCTTGACATTTCAAAAATAAGTTTAGTTTTACGCTCAGTGAGTTCCTATCTATATCAAATGCAAATCAATATCCAGAAAGTGCTTGAAGCATTTTCATCAACATAATCAAAGAATGCTTCAAAGATGTGTAAACATATTTTGGAGTCTTCATCAGCAATCATATTGCTAGGTACACATGTTTTAACAAAAATTTAATAAAGTATTTAAAACACTTCTTATTGTAGAGAAAATGTATTCCTGTAGCTAGTTTCTATGCAACTGTTGATAACAGAGTCCTTTAGATATTCACATATATACATAGGCCTGGAGAACAATAACTGTGGAGTCAGGAACGCTTCCCTCCTATCCACTTACCATCCACTGGCAGCTGGACCCAGAGCCTTAGCCTGCTCCTTGGAGCACTCATGTCACTTTACTTCCTTCCCACTGGAAAGCAGGAAGAGGGTTTCCGGCTTGCACAGTTTGAGAAGATGTTTTATAGTTATAGCTACTTGACACTTTAACTTTTTTTGGCAGGGTGAAGGGCAGGACAACTGGCCAGAAGTCTTTAATTTTAAACTTATCATTGTAAAAAGGGACAATCTTGGTACACTTGTGTTTGCGCATTGGGAGACCAGTACTGAAACTAATCAGAGGTAGAACAGGGCATCTTTACTGGTGAAAAACAATGCAGGGAGAAGACATCCACACACATACATTTAAGGGAGCATATCGTAGTGCAAATTGGGTCATCTCAGGAAATATGAAAGCATTATTCCTCTGAGATTTGAAAAAAAAATGTAATTACTTCTTCCACCAAGCATGATTCTTTTCAATAACCTTCATTTTTGTCCCTGGAAATGAAAAGAGGTTTACGTGAAAAAGGCATTTCCTCTGACTTCGTGTCCTTGAGCTGCACAAAATGTAAACCATTCCCTCCCTCCTTCTTCTGAAGAAAAAGGGGGATTCAATCTTTCCTTCTGAACACGGCCCATTTAAATAAGGAGATGGAGTCCCATCTTTTCGATCAGCCCCATTGTTTGACTTGTCAGTAATAACACTTGAGCTGAAATTGTACAGGCGTCCCGCTAATTTAGTAATTATTGACATGGTGCTGAGCAGGAAATGATAGCAAACAGAAGGAACTGTTAAGGAGAAATGAAATAAAAGATGTTCATATCATTGTTGAATAATGGTCGAGATCATTTTGTGTTTTAAGTAGGCCCAAGACACCTTTTTCCATTTTCCTGACACATTTATAATTTATGCTTTGTAATAGTTCCAAATATTTTTAGGACACTGGACTTTGTTTGAGAATCTTGCTGAACTGAATGAAAATCACGAAGCACACACACAGAGGAGTGGGTGATGTGACCTGCCGCAGCTTCCGTTTAAGCGACAGCCCTTTTCTCTCCAGCCTGCCTCTCCTCCGAATGCTTTTCTTCCCCCTTTTCCATTTTAAATTTACATTTCTATTTATTGTATCTTATCTCTAGCTAAGATCTGTGTTGCTAGGATAGGCAATGCAACCCATGCATGGCCCTTTCTTTCATTTATTTGTAAAACCAAAGGCTCTGCTTAGTTGTAAGAATTTCTCTAAAGTTGAATAAGCATGGATCATATGGCTCATTGAAAGAAAGTTGCATATTTGTGCATTATATAACTGTGCTAGAGCAAAGGACGTGCATGTATGTATTAATGAGACTGTGATAACAAACTTATTATTTTAAAAAATCGAGACAAAAGTAAACAAATTTGAAAAGCATTTGCTGGAAGAATATACATTTTGACTCTTTGAACGTGTGGCACATCTTTTTATAATCCTGATAATGGAGAATAAGAATGACATATTTTGTGCAGTGTCACCATGTTACATGGCATTTAACCATCATACGATGATTATACATCAGAATATAATTTGTCAATGCTAGCAGACAAATGATTCACGTAGCAAGCGTATTCCAATGTAGTACAGCTGTGCAGTATTACATTTTTCCTAATGTATCTTGTAATCAAATCATCACATTTGTTAAGAAAAGAACTGAAAACATTTGTAAAACAGTAATATTATCTCTTAGAGTGCGTCAGCAAAAGGCATACAGATGTATAGTATAATCAAAACATGTAAGACAAATAAGCATAATATAAAAGATAGATAAATAAACCTGAATGTTTTGGAGGGCTGGGTTTTGGGAAATTGTGATGAAAATGACAATAGTGATGTTCATCCTCATTAAGAGAGCAACTCAATGTGTTGATCACTCTTATGTGCCAGGTGCCATCGGCAGCACTGTGCATGAAGTAACTAATTTATTTCTCCCAAGAAAACACGGTCTTCACAACTTAGTGAGATGCAAAGTGAAGCTCAGAGGGGGAGGTCCACAGTGTTGTCCCAAGTCGTGATTATGGCTTTAGTAATTATTGACTCCTTACATTCCTGATTCCTGAGCCAGAGCTCTCAAACAATACACTATATTGCTCTCCTTAAGCTTCTTGTATTCTTACTGGGTTTTCTTGTATTCTTACTGGTTTTTCCTACAAAGGAATTAAGCAAAACAGTTTTTTAAAAGACTCAGCAAAGCATGAATTTAGACAACAGCTCACGCTGTATGTTACAGATACACCCTATTTACTAGTTCCCCTTCACTAGATGTATCATTCTCTTCTGTAACCTTTATGTTGTTAAAAATTCTGAATGTCTAAATATGGTAATATTAGAGAAACAGCATAAGTGCAAAAGTGCAAAACCAACTGAGTATGTATATGAGAAAAACATGTTCCCATCAGAAACAAAAAAAGTTAAATATTTTTGGAAGACTCATGCCATATCTATACACAGATAATCATATTGTGTTCAAATTCCATAAAAAATACATACTTAATCAGACATGGTGGCATGTGACTTTAGTCTCAGCTACTCACAAGGCTGAGGCAGGAGGACCCCTTGAGTCCAGGAGTTCAAGACTATAGTGAGCTATGATCACAGTTATAAATAGCCACTGCACCCCAGGCTGGACAACATAGCAAGACCCTATTTATTAAAAAAAAACAAAAAACAAAAAACACACACACATGCTTAAAAAATTCCTTTTTGGTTGTGTCACAAAATAACCTCTTTTATAATGTTCTGTTGAGTTGCCAGGCAGTGCAGTCACAATCAGCACAGAGATAAGTACACCTACCTTCATTTGTCTCTGCTTCTAAGTAGAGAAATTTCTAAGCTTCATTTATGTTCTAGTTATGGTCAGAATACTCTTAATAAGCAGAAAGAAATTATTTTAAGGACTATGAAATCCTATTAGTTAGGGTTACACAAGTTGTACCAACATACCTTTTTTCAGGAAGTGTATTATGTACTGTGGGCAAGCAAGATAAAAAAATTGTTAGATGTCATTTATGAACATCTGTGCATTTATACACACACATATATGTATATAAACCCATATTTATTAC
This sequence comes from Tarsius wallacei, assembly GCA_963574415.1. Lineage (NCBI taxonomy): Eukaryota > Metazoa > Chordata > Mammalia > Primates > Tarsiidae > Tarsius > Tarsius wallacei. Next base: position 5,634 of record CAUYQG010292501.1, read on the forward strand.
TCTCATCCTCTAGATAAAGTCAATTATGCTTATTGTGGATGAATCTCAAGATATATTATTTCACCTGCAGTATACTGGACTCCGTGAATGAATATGCCAAAATATATCACAATCCCGAGCAATTACATATGAAATAAGGAAGTGTCATAAGAGGCCTACAATACTTTCTGTTGATAGTATTAAGTCAAAACCCTTCCAAAGTGCCAGAGCCAGCATCCTGCTGGACTAATTTGTGGATTATAACCCATTCATATTAGGGAAGATCTATCACTTTTCATGTATTTCATAGAGGCAATTCGATTGAAGATGTCTTAAAATTGTATCAATTTGAGAAAATAAAATTTGATTTGTAAATCATATCAGAAATTTAAGGAGTCTAACAGAAGAGGTTATTTATCTTGAATATCAGTTAACCATTTGAAAGACATTCTCTTGTTGGGTGGACCTCAGCATTCATGCCATGTGTTGTAAAAAATGTGGCATTCCTGTAATCATTGAATATGTTGTATGACAAATTTCCCCTTCTGTCTACAAGTTTTTAGAGCACCCTGTATCCCTCCAAACTCTCAGTTCTGAGGCAAAATGAACTGGAATAACTTGTGTTAGTGGCTGATTCTGACTAGTTATAACTCTGTGTTAATGTATGTCTAATACTCATGGGATTCCGTAGAGTTTTGTGCAGATTGCAGGATGCACATGCCTGGTGGATGCCTGTGGTATGCATTCATTATGAACAGGAACCATATTTTATGTCACTCATCTTTGTTCCTCAATACCCAGTGCCATGATATTGGCTCCCAAAGGCCCCTCCTACACTGAGATCTTCTGAAGGACAAAGATCACATTCTTTGTGTGAATACATGAATTGACAAAATAATATATTCATTTAGAGAATGAAGAGTTGTTATTAGGAAAGAAAAGGAATTTGAGAACAACAGCAGCAATGGTTCATTTACAATTTTGGCACATGTTAGTTTAACTCAGAATCCAACTTGAAAAGTTAGAAGCATTTCTGTGGGTTTCCAGTGGTAGTTTTGATGCACAGCTTACATGTCAGAGCTATGAAAGACTGGTTTCTGCTGGATGCTCATAACAGGGGTGCAATGCAGCACCCCCCACTCTTTCTGCTGCAACCCCACCCAGGAGCCACTCACCTATGCTCTGGTTCTTATATTATCCTCTGGCAGGTGAGGCCCACAGCTGTGACTGAACACAATGACCAGAGCTGATTGGATCAAGTGTGGACAAGCAACTGCAGCTGATGCTTCGGCTGGTCAGAAACCTATTGCCTGCCAGGCCTAAAATAAAACTATGAGCTGGTCAATTAGATTGGTGGGAGTGGGAAATAGATAGGCTGGGGGAACAATGGCAGGTGGCAGAAAGAAATATCGGGTTATAAAGTTCAGGATCATGTGCAGTAGCTCACTTTGGACAGGAAGCAATAACTAATAAATGTAAACTTTTAATTCCTCAAACACAAGAGAAGTTTATTTTAACTCATGTAACAGTCTACATTAGATATTTCTAGTTCAAGGGTAGCTTTACTCCAACAGTGGTTTAGAAACCCAGGATCTTTTTTTTTCTTTCTTTCTTTCTTTTTGTTGAGTTGGAGTCTCACTCCATTGCCCAGGTTGGAGTGCAGTGGCATGCTCACAGTCACCCCAGTGTCGACCTGCTGGGCTCAGGTGATCCTTCCACCTCAGCCTTCCAAGTAAAAGTAGCCAGAACTATAGGCACGGGCTACCACACCTGGCTAGGTTGTTTTTTTTTTTAATTGTAGAGATGAGTTTCTACTAATTTGCCCAGGATGGTCTCGAACCTGTGGGCTCAGGCAATCCCCTCACCTGGGCCTCCCAAAGGGCTGGGGTTACAGGTTTGAGCCACCGCACCTGGACCAGGATCTTATCTCTTTGCAGTTCTACCATCCCCGAATCTTGGTGGTTTGGTCATCCGATAGAAAGGACATGCATGGGATACATCTGCTTCTTAAAAGCCTGGGCTTTGAAGCTGCTGCTGCTTTTCAGATTCCACTGACCAAAATGTGTCATGTGACTGCCCTTAACAGCAAGGAATGCTGGGAAATTAGTAGGGTTGCTTGTGTCAGAAGACAAGGAAACAGATTTTTGGTGACCTGCTACAGACACAAGACAAAATCATTTGAAAGCCAGAGTCATAAGGGAACATGAAAAGATGGCTGGGTTATTCAAGGAAGAAGAAAAACAGAGCAAAAGTCCTAAAAGAGGCCATAAAACTGCCTTGATTTTACTTTCTCCATTGTTCTTTTATTAAAGTCCTCACAATATTCCTTACTATATGTCACTCTTTAATTGAGCTAGCATGAGTAAGTCTCAGCTATACATTTTATAAATCTATTGATGTTATCCACATTCTTCCTGAATGTTAAAGCTAGAATTGGGGAAATTGAAACTAGGATGCTATTGAAACATGGATTCTTTTCATGATCCACTCAGTAGAATGCAGTCAAATGAAAGGATACCTTCCAAGTTATGTGTAATTCTTCTTTGACTTCAATTATCTTTTTACTCAAAACTAGGATTTTCCAATAATCACTTTGCTTAGAATCTCTGTAACTTACAGAAATGTTAGCAGTTTACTTTGGTCATATCATGGGTCAATGCAGCAGCACTCTCTCATGATCAGGAGCCTAATTTAACTAAAAATAGCAAAGGGAAGGCTGAAGTCTGAAGTGTGTCTCTCGTTCCCTCAAGCCGGAGGGGAACATTTCCACTCAAAGAACAGCTCCTCTTGCCTTACTGCATCTCATACAAGCAATGTGAGCCGGATAGAGGACTCAATCACATTTTTTCCTTTAGGCTGGCAACAAATAGAAACAAGCTGCCATAAGACAGTATTTACAGATCTTTACAACAAACACAAATTGGTGCTTTTCATTAAGATAGGCAAAGTCTGCCACACACACTGAGGAATTCAAAGATAACTGTCCCTTTCAATATCGAACATCTTTGAAATGAGTGTGGCTGTTAATAGGAGTAATGCCTTTGGTGACATTCAGTCACTTCCACTCTTCACAGCTTTAATTTTCTCCTTCAAGATACCACCAGTCAGCTGGGCCTCTTGATCAGTTTGGTAGAAGTTGGGGGATACACATTGTTTGGGAGGAGAGATCTTAATTTAAGAAAAAACCTCAGAGGAACAAAATGCCATTTATTTCCGTTTGCAAGCATTCTCAAGCTCTCTCCATTTGGGGAACTTCCCTTCCCCTCCCCTCTCCCATATTACTCTAACATGGCATCAGATATTTAGAAATGTTTTGTTTTAATAGCAAATGATTTTCTTTTTTCTATATCTGTTTTCTAACCAATCTGATATCTCAAAGCGATGGAAATGGCTTTGTTATTGAACTGGGAACAAAAGATACAGTGGAGAAGAATATTAAAATGTTCAGAAAATCCTAAACTGAAATCTGTTTACTGAGTCACCAGCTGTCACTTCCTCTCCTGGCTGCCGTGCACTCCATGCACTACCTATCTGGAACTGCCACTTTGCACTCATTGTCCTTACTCTATAGTGTATCTCTCTGAGTTTTTTTTAAAGGAAAAAAAGTCTACCAAAGAAACATCTAAACATACTGTATATGTGCTGTCATTCTCAATTAAATTCAATATGCTTCCTTGTAAATCAATTTTAAAATGGATGTTTGCAAGCAGTGGTGTGACAGTCAATTTATTTAATAATAAATGCCAAAGAATTAAACTGAAGGACCACAATAGCAATTGTGAGTGCGAAACTGAGAGTGTTGACTTGAGCACCTAGAGTTCATTCATATACTGAAAATCGTTAAAACTCAAGGTTTGGGGTTATGAATTCTGTTTCAAATTACAAGTAGCCATGTCCGGCTGGTCGGAATTATTTTCTAATCTTAATGAAATGTTAATGTTGAGATTTTTCAGAAGGAAAAAAAAGACTTTTTGGAAACCATTACTGATCCTCCTACCTCAATGACCTCATATACACATTCCCTCCTTCACTTTAGTGTTGGCAACATCTGACACCCTTTTTGGCATGCTCAGGAGAGGAGCCAAGGATTAAATGAGCCATGGAGATCAGACATCCTTTTCTCCCCTACCCATTGCCCAGAAGCGAGTATGCTCTGTAAATTCCTGTGTCTGGCCATGAGGGCCTAGGGGACAGGGTGGAGATGCTCAATGGTAAGCCACACTCACACTGTGAATAAATGGATGTCCGTCTCCAAAACTGCCAACTTTGCTCCTTCCACTACCACTTGGGTCCCTCTATCCAATCTACATGTGATTCCTATTAAAATCCTGATTTCGTAAAGCAACAAGGGTTTCAGCATAGAGAATAAAATATCTGAACTTTGGAACCCCTGAGCTCTCACTGCTAGATATATTCACTGAATCAACCGCCAGCAAACAGGTCCTATCGGCAAAGAAGAGAAATGTGCAAACTTCATGCAGCATTAATCAAACCTGAAACGTTATTTTTAAGGTGTCATGAAATCCACATTGACTGACTGGTCCTTTTAATCTTAATTTTGAACAGTTGCTACTCCAATTAAATTCTACCACCTAGCATTTTCAAACAGCTCCTGGTTGTTTCCACAAACTCAGTTAATGGACAGCTGTTTCTGACAGCTCCCCTGATTTGCCAGTGCTGTGTTGGCTGCCAGAGCAGGAGGCCCGTTCTGTATTCTGCTGCTGGCACCGGGGGATATGCAAATGAACACATGAATCAGTTGTCACCACCACAGACACCACGGGGGGAGACGATCAGAATGTGTGGGGAGCTTAGTTGGCTGCAAGTGAGGGGAGAAGGGGAGGGGGGAAGAAGGCTTCGATTTCTTGAAGTGGGTTTTCTTTTCTTTTTCTTTATTCAAGTGTCTCCAGTTTATTTTCACTTTGTGGCATTCATTAGATTTCAGTTCGGGAAAGTACAATCTGTTCTTCACCAATCACTAACAGAAACCCCTAAAGTTTAGGAATGATAGAAACGTTTCAGGTAAATACCATTAGAACGTCGGCAGCACAAGTAGCATGTTACATACACTTCTGTTTTTCAAATATTTCCCTATCCGAGACTGGAAGGGGGAGGGCACATAACAAAACTTTTGTTTCTCATAAGGATGTGCTTGAGAACATTTGGCTTCATTTCCAAAGCCTCGGTGTAAGCGTTCTGAATTATTTCCAGCAAGTATTGCTGAGTTGCTCCAACCAGCTGAAATCAAATGCTCAAACTCAAACACACAGCATGAATAAGTTTAATGCAGAACGGAGCGAGTGAGCATCAGCTCCAGGGGCTTGGGTCTTGCTCGGGTCTTGATACATAGTATATGGGGATTATGATAGGGACTGGATCACATGAAATTGCTGGATGTGGTGGTGAGGCTGGAGTCACTGTGGGTCCCCAGGACCTGTGATTGAGAGAAAAAGCTGGACATAAATTGTGGAGAGCAAGGATAGGTTGAAATCCATGAGGACACTCTGGAACCAATAAAGACAAACAGGAACCCGCGACCACAAATTGGTCCTGTTTCTGTTTCTCACCACTGGCAACTTTGATGTGACCAGTGATCTGCAGAAGAAGTTGACACCCTTGGCTACATATCCGTACTCACATCCATATGACTTGATGAGGCTGAAGGAAGAAAGACAGCGGGAGCTGGAGTAGCTGGATTCAGCTCCTGCCCCTGCCAACGAGGGGAGCCAGACAGTCAGTGACAACATACATGAGTCACAGTGTGTACCGCTGGGAGACCTACCCCCTTTCTGAGCACCACAGTGACTGTTTCTCTTTACCTTTTCAGCTGTGCACAAATTTCTCTGCAGCCAACCTTAACTCAAGCCATAACAGGAAGAAAATTCTGGGAATCACATTTTCAGCTCAGCTAGGTCGATCCTTTAAAACCACCACAACTCTATACCTAGTTATATTTTGCCTTGAGACTCCAACGTGACATAGTCTATACATAGTGTTAATACTAGACACATTACCTGGAGGATGAAAGAAGAAGACAAGGTGAGCTAGAGTTAAGGATGGAGTCAAGTATTTAAATTAGGAAGAGTCTGGAGGGAAGTATGTTTAGAAAATGTACCACTGCTCAGGGAGCTAATCAGTATCACATATTGATTTTATTCAAATACTGTTAGAAGTCATACATGATAAGGAAGGACAACCAAGACTAGCTTCAGCAGAGGCACAAAGAATGAGAAAGACAAATAAAGTGTTATAATAGCAATTATACCTGGCTAACATATATTATCTGGGACTTTTCAGTCTAAAAAGAATTGAATACAGACTCCACTTCTAAGCTGATTTCACATTGATATGTCTATTTAAAATGGCAAATGTTTGAGAATGTGTTGATATAAAGGAGATCTTAGATATGATTTTACAAGAGAGCAGTAGCCAGAAGATGTCCTCTGCTGTCATCAGAGTTCATTCAAAACGTATGTAGATCTTATATTGTTACTCATTATGAGGAGAACGATGGTAGTTTTAAATCTAAAATACAGTTAGAGTTCATGGCAGTTAATTTTCACTTACGGTTTTGGATCAAAAGGCTCAGATTTAAAATTATTCAATTACACAATTAATCAAAGGATGATTGACCCCAATAGCCTTTTGGAAACACATAAACCACACAAATGCACAAACATACACTAATATACACATAAACATATGTACAGAGAGGAAATATAAGTGTAATTTCTGTCTACCAGATCCAGCCCTACCCTCCACTTCCACCCTGAGAGCTTTGTTGCTCTTGAATTGTTCCTATTTATTTATGGATGTCTCTTTATACTTCTAATACACACACAAATATGTGTATATGTATGTGTCGTGTAAATGAAGGAGACCTCCAAAAAACAGAATTTGCTTATTCTCACATGTTTAAACTTTAATCACCTTTAGAGTACTCTCCATTTGATGCTACATACTGACTGAGAGGCCTCTTCAACTGCTCAAAAGAGTTTTTGAACCTGTAAATTGTGATGCCTTTTGAAACCTTTACTACAATGAGCCCACCCTCCAAGAGATAATTCCAGGTTTTTGGGGGTCCCCCCTCATATGCCTTTATAAGTGTATATGTGTGTACATGTATATGTGTAGATGTATGAATGCACATGTATGTGTGTATGTTTTCTTTGTAACAGAAAATTGTGTTGTTATATGCAAGGGAATGAATTATAGTGTTTTGTAATAATATTGAACAATTGAATAATCTTCCATATCAATAATAATAGAACTATCTCAATCTTTTTATGCATTCCACTTTGTCTTATTACCACTTTTTAAAAAATAATATTTTCCTGTAATCCCAGCACTTTGGGAGACCAAGGCGAGAGAATTGCCTGAGGCCACGGGTTTGAGACCAGCCTGGGCAACATGATGAGACCTTGTCTCTACAAAAAATCAAAAATTAGCCGGGCATGGTAGCGTGTGCCTGTAGTTCTAGCTACTCGAAAGGCTGAGGCAGAAGGATCTCCAGAGCCCAGCACGTCAATGCTGGGGTTTCCATGAGCGTGCCACTGCACTCCAGCCTGGGCAATGGAGTGAGACTCCAACTCAAAAACAAAAATAAAATAAAAATAACATTTCTCCTACAAGCTAGTGGCATCTCTTCTTTTTTGTTTGATCATTTACAACTCATGGAATGGGTTTCAGGCCATAAATAAGAAGCTGTATGTCCTTTTCACCTAAAGACCAAAGAGAACATTAATTTGCACACTTTTCTCGTGCTACAATGTTTGGTTTATTTGTTTCTTTCTCCTTACTCAGATTGAGATGCTATAGCAAATGTGAGGTCCTGTCTTCATGGTCTCAGCCCATTGCTGAGCTCATTACACGCAAAGAAGTCAAAGATTGTTTTCTTCAGTGCTATATGGCATTGTCAAAACATATTTCCCAGTTTCAAAAATGAATTAGGAATTTGGTTCATGACCATATGCTATCTTCAGAAACAGCTAATTAGCTAAATTGCTTGATGTGGACCTAATAATTAGTATAGTTCCACAATGAAGAATTCTTAGCTCTTCCTACATTTATAAGAAATGTTATTTTCTATTTCTCACATCTAGATTTTTTGGATAAACAACACCTACGCTAAAGAGTCCATGCCTCCTGACAATAATGCTGCTTCCTCAAAGATATCTCATAGAACATGATGAAAGCAGACATTTTGTAACCACTACTCAATCTGCTTCTTCCCTGAATGGATTGTTGAGGTTTTTGCTTAGTCTTTTTAATCAATTAGTAGTCATTGTTAATGGCAGAATCATTTGTCGCTCATTCACACATCTTCTTTCAGTTTTAGCACCTCATTGTGTCCTGATCATGTTCTTCATAAGAGGAATCAGAATGTCAAATCAATAGGTTGCTTAGCATAAGCCAGGCTACCAACCAAGTGCTTCTTCCTGGGAAACCATATAACGTATGTTAGGCTTGTTCTGCTACTAAAAACCACTGCCATCTTAAAAATTTTTGCTTCTTATGGAAATCCATGCACTTATTGAACTTAAAAATATGGTAGCCATCCAAATATTACCTATAGTACTTTTACAAAAAACAAGTCTATTAAATCTCAAGCATGAAATTAATTTGAGTTACAATCTCCTATCTTCTACCCTTATCTTATATTTTCAGAATTCCCTGGAATTCCAGAATAATAATGTTCACCACCTCAGTATTGTTATCATTTGCCCATGTACCAGTCTAGATTGTAAGCTACATGTTTATCATGTATATCCTAGACTACAATGAAGGAAAAGAAGAAAGGAAGAAAGAAAAAAGGAAAAGGGGAGAAATGGGGGAAGAGAGAGAAGAAGGAAAAAAGGAAAAGAAGGGAGAAGGAAACACTTTTGAGGCAGTGTGCTGTGGAAAATTAGAAGTTAAGTAAAATTCAATGAGATAACTTTATATTTGAATGCACAAATCACTTTACAAACATGCAAGCTATTAACAGTATGCAGTTTATGCCAAATAGTTCAAAAGAATACTAGGCATGACTCAGAGGAGATGGTTTGTGATATTTAAAAATAGGGGTATTTCCTCAATTTACCTGGTATACTCTTGAAGGGGTCTGAGGGGCATGGCTGATATTTGGCAATAAGTCTCAGAGTTATCCAGCTATAGAGATCATCTCCTAATCTAGCACTTAGTCTGGTGTTAGTATTTAGTAGATTCTCAGTAAATATTAGGAAAAAAAATGCTTAAGTCAAGGAATTCTCATAACTGCCCTTACTAAGCCTATGCTTTATATTGTTTTTACCAATAAATGACATTAATAATGAATTTTAAAAACTGTATTAATAAAAAAAGTAGAAATATTTAAAATTGTATAACATAATTTAGGGGAAATTAAAAGTGGGAAAGAAATGACATGCTGCACACATGGATATAGCACACACAGTCAGAGGAGAGTGGCATTGGACAAGTTTAAATAGGTTCCCAAGTACTAGATAGGCACATTTTTGCCACCTGAATCTATTGGTATTTTATTATTTTTTATGTTATTCTTATTAGACTTAGTTTCTCTAATTAATAATCTTGTCACTTTTTACATTTTCTTTTGATTTTCTTAAAATATTAATATATTATATAAGAAAGGAATCAAGAATGACTGTATCTTCCTCTGTCTGTCTGTTACAGGATATATCAACACTCAAAAATATGAATTTGTTTATAAATAAATGGTTAGTAAAAATTACTGGCTAATTTGTAGAAAAGAATTGGTGTTTGAAGAGCATTTCTTAGAAAATATTCTAATTAATAACATCTGGTTATTCACACAGTTAAGCTAATATTCATGTTACATATTACTTTATCATTATAAATGTGTTTTGCATTATGAATTAGTTTGCTGTAAACACACCTTTATTTCCTGATACTATGGAAGGGCATGTTACAATGTCATCTTCCATGGCATTAAAGGAAAAGGTTATATGAGTTTTTGTTTGTTTATGGGGGTAGATTTCTGCAATATTTTTATTCTACTTCCATATCAAACTTGAGGTAGTTTTTGTTTTTGTCAAAGAGAACTTATAAAGAGCCTGAGAACTTTCTAAATGGCAAACTTATAGAGAGAAAAACATTATATTTTCCAAAGCATGAATAACAAGACTTCTGAGATGCACCATAGATGAGTTCTGTTCTCTGTAACATATAAAATAGAATAGAATAATAAGACCCATAGAGAACCCTGGTTCATGAACAACTTTAAAACCACAATGAAGCATTCAAGTCTGCAATGACCTATAGGAAAACAGAGACTCGAAAGGCAGACAAACATCATTTAAGCTGTGGTTTCACCTTTCAATAATTCCAAAGTTCAGGTAGTTGATTAAATTCTCTGAGATTTACTTTTCAAATGGGCAAATAGGCATAAAAATATGTGTCTCTTAGAGTTGTATCAAGATTAAATGAAATCATATTTTTATAGAAACGAATTAGTAGCATGATCATCATGCATATTATATCATAAATGATGCGAGTTCTCTTTATTGAAAAGTACATCAAATATTCCAATTAAAATTATGTTTTTTGCAAAATTCACTGGGTGAGTTGAGACATTTAATGATTATCTGTGTGTGCAAAGCCTGAAGGCATTTATTGACAGAAACCCAAAGCAGATTCTTACTGCTGACACACAAATAACTTTGACATACAGAATAGTTGAGCATGGAGTGGGAGGAGGGTGTATCTAGACAACATTTTAAAGCTTCTTATTTTATATGGTGTGTCAATTCATTCTGTGTTGCTACAGAAGACTATCTGAGGCTGGGCAATTTATAAAGAAAAGATTTATTTTGGCTCATGGTTTTGTGTGACGCTGCCATTTGCTGGGCTTCTGATGAGGTCACATGTCGAGATTGAAAGCAATAGAGAGAAAAAAAGAGGTGCCAGGCTCTTTTTTGAACAACCAACTCTGACATGAACTAATAGAGCCAAAACACAGTTGTTACCTTGAGAATGGCACCAGGCCATTTATGAGGGATCCTCCCTCATGGATCCTCCCTCATGAGCCAAGTGCTTCCCACTAGGCCCCACCTCCAACACTGGGGATCACATTTCAGCATGAAATTTGGAGGGGACAACATCCAAACTTTATCATCTGACTATTTTCCAAGTTACAAAATGAGAAGGAGAAAAGCATTTCAGTTGGAGTATTATAATTCTCATTTTACAGATGAGGAACTTGAAGCTCAGAAAGTTTCATTAAGCTGCCCAAAACACAGATGAAGAAAGCAGGGGCACCAATTGCGATCACTCATTCTATAGATGAGAAAACCAAGGCCCAGAGCCAGTAAGTAAGGTAAGTAAGGATAGAAGGAATAAGGAATGTCCTTCGCGTAAGAAAGCCCTGCATTTTCAATCCTTTCTCTAACCTTTGCAGGCAATGTAAGATCCCACAAAAACAATTAACCTCTCTAAACCTCCATAGATTCTAAATGGTATATTTTTAATTGGCTTGTTTAGCGCTTCTTAAAATATATCCCTTTGGAACACTTGTTCCATCAGATGCTTAAAAGTGTTAAATAAAAAAAAAAATGTTTCAGTGGTCCAATAAGTCTTGGAAACACTGATTTAAAACAAAGTTAAGCAAGTTCCCGTGCTGCAAAATCTTTAGAGCCTCTAAAATATAATTGTATCAAAATCTCTAAGGGAGTTGGGAGCAAACAGTAAGCATCAATGTTTCAAAGAAAATAATTTGGAAAGTCAAGTACCTTGTGTTCCATTTAACTTTGTTGTATCTTAATGTTTCTAAAGGCTTCTTTTTGGTCATTTAAACATCTTTTCAATTTTTATATACCTGTACCCATATCAAGATAGGGAACATTCTGCTTTGAGACATACCACATACACTTTCCCAGTCATCTTCCCCAAAAGGAGTCAGTGTTTTCACTACTATCACCTTTGATTTATTTTGTCTACTTAAGAATTTTGTAAAGGAAATCATGGAGAATACATTCAGTGTGCCTGACTCCCTTAGCTCCATATTTGTTTCATTGTTATTGTATTGTTCTATTATTGCTGGTTTTTAAAAAGATTTTTAACTACTTTATTGAGAGGCTTAATTGGTGTGCAAAAAGCTGCACTTGTTTAAAGTGTGCCATTTTAAAAGTTTATATATATCTTCATGAAATGATCACCACATTTAAGATAGTGGACATATCCATCAGCCAAGAGTTCCCTCCCCTACCTGTGGTGAATCCCTCCCTCCCACTGCCATCTCCCACTGTCACTGAGTAACCACTGAGATGTGAATAACAGAACCCACTAGAGACTGGTTTTCATTTTCTAGAATTTTATATAAATTAAATATGCAATATACACTCTTGTCTGATTTCTTCACTCAGAAAAAATTATTTTGAGATTCATCTATATCATTTCATACATTAATAAATAATTCCTTTTTATTGTTCAGTAGTAACCCATTGTGTGGAAATACCATAATTTATTCCTTCAGGAGTTAATGAGCATTTATATGAGTTGTTTTCAGTTACTGGCTAATACATATAATGCTACTATGATAATCTAAGTACAAGTCTTTTATTAGACACATGTTTTCATTACTCTAGAATAATACCTAAGCTAGGAATGCTTGAATTATATGGTATGTGTTTCACTTTTTCAAAAAGTGCTGATGCATTTTTCAAAGTGCTTGTTCCATTTTACATTCTTGCAGACAATGGCAAAAACATGGAACCAACTGTACTGCCCATCAAAAGAGGACTGGATTTTTAAAAATGTGGTACATATACATGATGGGATATTACGCATTATAAACTTCGCAGAAACTTGGATGGACTTAGAGGCTATAATACTGAGTGATCTATCACAGAAACAAGGAACCGAGTATCACATGTTCGCACTCATAAGCGGACCTTGAACAACTATCATAATACTATAAGAAAGGGATTGACAGTTGTGGGAAACTGCCAGAGGAGGGCAGGGGCAAGATTGGCAGTAGTGGGAAATTGCTAGGGGAGGGGAAGGGCACACCTCATCAAGAATACCTGCATAATGAACATTTGTATACCTAACGCTGAATTTTACCCCACATTTTAAAAATTAAAAATAAAAATAAAAAAATCCGTGTTCTCTACATCCTCTCTAAGACTTAGTGTGGTCAGTCTTTTTTTTTTAGTTGCAGTCATTCTAATAGATGTGTAGCAGTATCTCATTGTGGGTTTAATTTGCATTTCCCATTAACTAATGATGATGACCATATTCTCATGTGCATATTGGTCATATCTAATTTGTTGAGATGTATGTTCAAACTTTTTGCTTATATTTTTATTTCAGTTTTTCTTATTTTTGAGCTTTGAGAGTTCCTGTTATAGTCTGGATACAAGTTCTTTATAAGATATATGATTTGCAAACATTTTCTTCCAGTTGATAGTTTATGTTTTTAATCTCTTAACAATGTGTTTTGAAGATAGGAGGCTTTGAGTTTGGATGAAGCCAAGTTTATCAATGTATTCTTTTATAAATCCTGCTTTGATGTCAAATTTCATGGTTTTAGGTTGTACATTTAATCATTTTATCCATTTTGAGTTTTTTTTTATATAACGTAAGATATGTGTGGGGACTTATTTTTTGCTTTTAGATCTTCAAATGTTCTTCTACCATTTTTAAAAATGATTATTCTTTCTATACTAAATCATCTTTGCACTTTTGTCAGAAATTGTTTCTCTATATATTTGGGGGACTATTTCTGGACTCCATCTTATTCCATTGACTTATTTGTACCATGCTATTTTGATTATGGTGACTTTATAAATTTTGAAGTCAGATAGTGCTAACCCTTCAACTTTTCTTTTCTTCAAATTGTTTGGCTTTATTTAGTCTTTTTGCATTTCTATGTAAATTTCTATGTATACCTAACCCTGAATTTTACTCCACATTTTCAAAATTAAAATAAAAAAAAATAAGAATTCCATGTTCTCTACATCCTCTCTAAGACTTAGTGTGGTCAGTCTTTTTTTTTAGTTGTAGTCATTCTAATAGATGTGTAGCAGTATCTCATTGTGGGTTTAATTTGCATTTCAAGTCCTATAAAAATATTTTGAAGATATTAAGTGAAATTATATTGTTTATAGATCAATATGGAGGAAATTTTGAGTCCTTTAACTATAATCACAGTATACATTTCCATTTTTATGCCTTTATTAATGTATCTCAGTTGTGTATTTTTTATTTCCATTATATAGAATTTGCTCATCTTTTGTCAGCTTTATACCTATATCATATTTTCTGCTATTTCAAATTGTATTGATTTTATTTCAATTTCCAATTTTTGTTGGAAAAATGTATCCATGTTTTCAGACATCACATATTTTTCACCATCTTAGCACATGCTGACATGCTGTGTGCTCATCATTATGCTAGATTTTGAGAAGAATGAGAAATAAATCTAGAATATAAAACTAGAATCCCATTTTCCCAGAAGTGATCTATTTATATTATAGATCTATTGGAAATATGATCTATTTGGAATGATGGGCCTTAACCCACAGAAAAGGTAAGTAATCATCTCAGAATATGGGCATCAAAATACAAATTGGGGAGTATAAATATTTTCTAACTTTGGGAAAAATAGATAAAGTCATTAGGCAATTACTCTGTGCCAGGCATTGGACTACTGAGCACTTGACATGCTTTTTCTCACATAAACTCCAGAAGATATTTTTATTACATTTTAGATTGATACATAAGAAAACTAAGGTAGGAAAGCATGTATAGTCTCAATTTGGAAGATTTCCAGGAGTGGTTAATTAAATGAGACTTAAAATTTGTTCAAATTTAAATGAGGGGAAGAAGGAAGCAAAACAATCCAAGAAAGATTCACAGAAGCAGGGAGATTATAGTTCAAACCTCGGACTACAATTAATCAGTGTAACACTTTGCACGGTAATCTCAAAAAAGCAATTTTTTCTGAAAGACTTAATGATCATCTTGGAATTTATTGTTTTATCTAATATTTGTATGCTTTTCAAACTTATACATTCTATTTTCTTTTTATTGTGTGTATTCATTTGTTAGGACTGCCATAGCAAAATACCACAAACTGAGTGGCTCAAACAACAGAATTGACTTTCTCACAGTTCTGGAGGCCAGATGTCCAAAAACAAGGTGTCAGCAGAGTTGATTCCTTCTGAGGGTTGTAAAGAAAAACCTATTCCCTGCTTCTCAATTAGCTTCAGATAGCTTTCTGGCAATCTTTTGCATTCCTTAGATTGTGGGAATATCTACAGATTTCTGCCTCTGTCTTTACATGACATTCTTCTTGTATGTGTCTGTGTTCAAATAGCTCCCTTTTTTGAGGACATAAGTCATATTGGATTAGAGGTCCACCCTCTATGACCTCATTTTAAATAATTATGTCTGCAGTGATCTTATTTCCTGGAAAGCTATCATATGAGATAATGAGGGGTAACACTTCAGTATATGGCTTTAGGGGAAGACACAACGCAACTCATGACACGTACTTTAGAAAAATGTTTGTTTTTTTAAGGAGGAATGTTTGTTTTTTAAAGACATCTTTCTTTGTATTATGAGCTCAAATTGCAGTAATAGATGTTTACAGGAGTGCCATCACGATATAATCACATCTTAAATAAAGCCCTTACAGTTATTACTAATTAGCAACAACATAATAACAGCACAGATAAACCAAATTTATTTAAGACTGCATTATTTTTATTGAATTGTTAATAATGAATCTGGTTCAATATACTTTTCTTCCTTCTGACAACCACTTTTGCCTCTAGGAACATGTGCTCTATAATCCTGGAGAATCACAACATCACCAGCTATTACAACTGTGAAAAAATCTCATGGAGATCAACTCTTCATAAAATGTTTAGTGGACTTCAGGAAAACGCATCATTAAGTAGAAATATCAACATGACTTTCTGATCTAGGGTCCTACGAAGTTGCTTAAATACATTAGTGTATTAGGAGGAAGATTAGTCACCATCCCAGGTTTTGACACTGGAAGTAGACCACAACCATCCTCCTGTAAAAACTGCCGCTTTTCTCTTAGCCCCACACAGGAATAGCCAGCCACTGACCATGTTTTACTACGTGATCCAGCCCATCCTGGGCAAATGATGAATACTTATTCAAATTGGGGTAATTGGTGTCTCTCAACTGGGACTTTGGATTAAAGACTCAATGCTTCAAGTAATGTCTAATAAGTACCTGGATTAAAATTCTATGCTAGTCTAGGACTGCACTGAGCTTGAATGTATATAAATCAGTGCACTTTTGAAAACTGAGCTGCAGAGATAAAGAAGAGTGATGCAAAGAGAAACAAAAACAAGAGAGCATAACCCTAACGAGATGGAGGGAACAGTGCTCTGTCACTAGGACTCGCCTTAATTGGAGCAACTAATCCATGCTCTTGGGCCCCATGATATTCAGTGTTCTTCCTAAGTAAATGCCCCTTTGCAATTCTATGAGTTTTGAGATATTTCTGTGATTTCCAGTCAAAAGAGGCTGTCAAAGACAGGTGTTCAGTCCAAATCTCTCATTTTTCATTTCAAAAATATTTATTGTCTACTATGTACCAAACACTCAGTTTGAGGGAATGAAAGGAGTACTGGAAGCGTCCAGTATCAGTTGAATCAATGATCACAGAACTGTGGTCAGTTCAATGAAGACATAGTAGAAGTTGCTGTGGAAGCATAGAAAAGGTGCATTTTTTAATATATATTTTTTATTTTAAAATTGTGGGGTACAGTTAAGGGTTAAGTATACAAATATGCATTGTGCAGGTACCCTTGTCAATGAGGTGTGTCCCCCTCCCCCCCAATCCCCAGACTACTCAGGAGACGAGGTGGGACTTCTAAGAAAGTAATATGTAATTTGAGATTGTGTTTTGTGCTTGATGGATTCATCATTTTTGTTTTTGTTTTGAAATCAAGTAGGAAATCACTCAGTGGAAAGGAGAGGAAGAGCATTGTTGGCAAAGGGAAACCACAGGGGAGTAAAATATCAGGATGAAGGAAGTTCCTTCCTTCTGCAGGGTCATGTTCACACATGGCTGGAGGGAAGACCACAGAAGAGAAATGGCAATGATATGAGCTCTGTGCTGGAACTAAAGCAGGCTTTTGAGTAGCTTGAGGAGTACAATGGCATGACCATATTTGCAGTTTGGGAAGCTTATTTTGGCAGAGTGTGAGGGATCATTTCAAGGACTACGCTGGAGGAAATGAGACACGGTGGAAGGCTGACCCAATCATCCAGGTGAGAAATGATGCAAACCTGAACTAAGAAAATGGCAAAGGAAATAGAAAAGGTAATGGATATGGGACATTTATGAAAGACTTGATGACTGATTATATGTGGATTAGGCAAGAGAGGAATATTGCCTGATGCCTAAATGCCTCATTTAGGTGATAGTGATGATAATCTCTTAGGTAAAGGATACAACTCTTCCTCTTCCTTGTCAAAACATCACCAGTGCAGATAGTCATCTTCTTCCACATACTACAGGGTCCTAAGAGTGCAGGTGATTTGTGACTGACCCTAAGCCAATCATGGGGAACCTATTCCACAGTAAGCAATTATTTACAAATTACCCCTTAATTCAAGTAATCAGAAGTTAACATAGTTTTGCTGTCATGACTTTGCAAAGAAATGCAAGCATGAGTATGCCAATTCCATTTTTAAAAATTTTCTTTTAGGAATATCTTTCAAGACTGTTTCAGAGTCTCTAAGGAAGAAACATAATACTGTATTCAAGATGTAGATATCTATACTTCTGCACTTCATATATGTATTGATGAAGGTCTAAAGTTGCTCATTGTGTATTTGTTATTTTAGGAGTGAGGAGAAGTGGTTGGGAGAAGTTAGTATACATCATAAGGCTTCCAATGTTATTTAATTTTTTTTTTAAAGTCTCATACTGCTTGTACCAGTCTTCTTCAAGAATAGTTACTCCTAACAAACACCAATAGTCTGTGCATGTGTCAGGCCCAAAAGGGAGTGTGAATATAATGATGGGGGTCAGAAAGGGAACAAAAGGAACCAGATGTCAGTATATATAATGAAGAGACAAGTAGATGAATTGAGTTTTAACATCTCTTTGCTTTTCATATTTTCCATTGCAATAAAAACAAAAAATAATTCTTCCATCAGTCAGAAAGATGTAGTTACATTCACAGAAACATACTTTGAGTGTCAAGAAATGGCAAATGAGACCTACTAGTTACCCTATCCTCCTTGCATAGGAAGAGAATCAACTATTTCCATCTAGCCTTGGCAAAAGCAGCAAGCTTTCATTTTTAAGAAATATGAAAGATATGGTACATAATGCCCCAATCAAAGAACATTCTTGTTGTGGATGCTCATTTTGATTGTGTTTATTTATTGCAATGGTGAACACCATCCGCCTATCCACCCAGCACAGCCCAAAGAGTGGAGAAGCTGCTGCCCCTGAAGATATCTGCAGACCCAGAATGGTGAAAAAAAGTGAAATTTAAGGTATTGAAGGCGAAACTACAAAGAGATCTAAAAGAATAGGCAAGCATTAGAAAACTCACTGCAGGGGGTTGAAAGCAAGAAAGAGGAGGACAAAAATCTATTACAACAAAATAATAAAGTCTTTTTTAAAGTTTAAGGGGAAAATCATCTTGCTTTGTGAAAAGATGGCGAGACATGTTCATTGATCTTTTTAAGAGACAACAAAAAATTGGCCGTCAACTGAATAAAAGAAAATGAAGTTCCATTAATACAATCTGTCGAAAGACAACTCAGATAAATTGATCAATGTAGTACAAATCATTTCTAACCTTTCCCCCTATTTGGAGAGGATGTTTTTTCAAGAGCGTAAACAACATACATCATCAACTTCAAGTGCTTTTTAGATGGCTTTTCCAGCAATAATGGAAATGGAGAATTTCTGGAACTAAGTATGTAATGCTTTTTATAATTATCAGTCTGAAGAATATCAATACATTTGGAGAGATTTGGACATGATTTCTTTTTTTTTTTTTTATGTTGGTAGCTTTCGTATTGGAGTCTCTCCCTCTATTTGATCTTTAAACTGCTTTTTAGAAAATATTAATGTATAAGCCATAGTGACTTCATCATTTCATCCAGGATCCATCATTAAAGACCATCTCCCTGAAAAGATAACCAAATTGTTTACAGATCTCTGTAGTAAAATTTTTAAAAGAAGCTGTTTTTCTTCTCAACAGTTTTGCTTCTCAATTTGAAGGAAAAGCTAAAACATACATAGTTTGTTTCTTTTTTTTACTTTCAGCATATAAAAGATAACTTGCAAACGTACACACATGCTCCAATTTGCAGTACTATATCATATATAATAAAGTTCCTAAAACAACTTCTACTTTCTTATAGTAAAGTTGTTTTACTTTAATATGTAACAATGATTATGTTTAATTTATTGTAAACTAGACAATTTAAGTAGTTCAGTGATTATGATGAACTTTATTTGGTGTAAGACATCCTAAATGAGTGACTGCTTCTTTAAGGAAAGGGGTTTCAAAGAACATGGACTAATATTAAAACTATATTTACAAAATGCTAATTTATTTTTCAAAATATATCTTTATTGGCATGTTTTCAGGTGAGCAGGTATTTGAAGTAGTACTTTTTGTCTCTCTAAACCAAAATAATGATGTTGATGTTGTTTCTGGATGTCAGGCTTCACGTAGACTATAAAACCTGTGAAACACAACCTGAAGTATTGTGTTTTCTAAATATGTTTTCAGTCACTTATGAATGATTTATTCAGATTCTGTTAAATACACAGAAATTTCTTCCCAAAGAGGCATTTACTCAACTTGAAACCCCAGATAATTATCAAAATAGTCAAGCATATCCACAAGCACATCCACAGAGGAGGGGCAAAGAAGAGTCTTGGAAGCTAATTCAACCTCTGTAGAAAGCAGTGTGGCATTTTCTCAAATAACTAAAAATTGAGCTACCATACAATCCAGCAATCGCATTTCTGGGAATATATCCAGAGAAACTTAAATCATTCTACCAAAAAGACACCTGCACACATATGTTCATTACAGCACAAGTTACAACCGCAAAAACATGGAGTCAACCCAGATGTCCATCAAAAGTGAACTCAATTTTTTAAAAATGTAGTACATATACACAATGGAATACTATTCAGTCATAAAGAAGAACAAAGTCATGTCTTTTGCAACAACATGGATGCAGCTGGAGACCATCATTCTAAGTGAACTATCATGGAAATGGAAAACTGAATACTACATGTTCTCACTCATAAGGGACCCTAAACATTGAGTATGCAAGCACAAATGCAGGGACAACTGTCACTGGGCAATACTAGCGGTAGGAGGGAGGGAGGGGGCATGAGGAGCACACAACCACCCACTGGGCACCGTGTCCACTACCAGGGGGCAAGAGGACTGTGAGAAGCCCAAACTTCCCCTGCACACAATTTACTTACGTAGCAAATCCTCACATGCACCACCAACTCAAAAACAAACATAAAGTGCTGAAAAAAAAATGAGGCAGTCTTGGGATTTCAGCAGGTGACACCGACTGAAATATTGTTCTTTAGGTCCCAGTAAAATTTCTCTTTAGGGTACTTCTCTCAGTGCCTGGGGGGAGCAGACATGCTTTACAGATATTTCAGCGCTCTAGAGATCGAAATGCCCCCTGACAGGGAAAAGTTCTTCTTTTAGGTTAGGGCTACATTTATGTGAAGTTTCATAAATGAACGGAGTGGATCATTGGTTTTGTTAGTACAAAGCACATTTTTAGCAATTTGCTAAATATTTATAGCAGACTTTACTTCTTTTTCCTTTTTCTTTCTTTTATCTCTTCTCTTTCTCGCTCTCTCTCTTTTGTTTTTTTGTTTTGTTTCGTTTTTGATAATGCAGTATTAGTAAAATAGAAACAGGACAGAGATACAAAGATGTAAAGATTCATAGAGAAATCAGAGAAAAACATAATTTGAGAATATTTCTTAAAATCATAAGAAATATGCTGAATGAACTACGAAGAGTCAACCTCTTCATCGCTGTTTTGTTAGCCCAGTAGGTAATTTGGAGATGATTATTGTTCAGGATAAGAAAATTTCAGTTCACGAACTTTTTTTCTTTTAAGGCTGTAACAGAAGACCTTGAGAACTTGTATTCCAGATGTTCCAGAATATTGAAGTCCTCGTTGAATTACTCTCTTCTCTTTCCTTTGCAGAAGTGTTTTACACCTAGAAAAGAGCTGAAAATTTTTTCATCCCACTTGATTCAGAAAGGTGGAAATGACAAATCATTGCAATTTTGTCTGTACTATTGAGAGTATTATGCTAAACACACTCAAGCTTTTAATAACTGAATCAGAATGAAAGAGCATGATAGGAATAATATTCAATTTAAAAAATTTCCTGATTTCTTCTTTTTCACTATAGATTATGAATAAAGTTCTCTCCCGGCTAGCGTCTGGATCCTGGTTAGCAGACCACAATTCATACTCTGCCTGTCAGAGCCTTTCTCCCCTTCTCTGTCCACCTCCTGGTTTTATATCATGATGGCATCCTAAAGGCATTTTCACGCAGACAAAACGCAATACATTGTAACATATGCTTATCTGGTTACTCACCTAAGAAGCACACACACTCCTACTCGATATTGGTTTTAGATTTTCTATAAAATCTAATAAAACATTTGAGCCACAAATAGATGCATGAAGATTTTGACAATTTATTCCATTTCCTTGTATTTACTTATTTTGTTTATAGGGGCTAAGTTACTAAATTTATGAATCTGTCACACATCAGATAAATGTGTTGTACTTATGAAAAGAATGTGAGTAGAAACTTGACTCTGGAAGATTCAAATCCAAGGGCAGTGTGTTTTATAAAGCTGTGGAGGATTAAAATGGAGACTAACCTAAGCCCAAAAGCTTCTGTGGGGGAAAAAAATGAGAAATTATCATTTATTGAATGCATACATTGTAAGCTTCAATCCAAGGCACGGTGCCAGGCGCTTAACATTTAATACAATATTTAGTCTTCACACCACTCCTGTGAATTAGGCTTGATCCCTATTTTAAACATGAGACAATTCGTCTCACTGAAGTTAAATAATTTGCTCAAGCAGTGGGGAGACGGCAGGACCAAATCTGAACCAAGTATATCTGACTTCACTTTAGGAATTAAGAACTATCTATAATAGCATATATTCAATTGTGTTCAAGAATATATAAATAGTATGTGGGGGGTGTGTGTATATCTATTATACATATATGTATATATGTACATATTTAATAAAACATCCTTGGAAGGTCTTTTTGTGGAATTCCTTATTTTAGATATTTTATTTTTGCTTTTTTTATATTCCTCTAGGACTAAAAAAAAAAAGCAGAGATACAAATTTCTTTCATAGTAAATACAACACACCTCGTTTTATAAAACCTATTTCTCTTCTACTAGAACCTTTTCTCTGGGACCATCTTTCTTAATCCCAGAGGATCAATTCCCAAGAGGTATTTTCTAATTTCAAACCTCACTGATACCAGGTTTTCATGCCATTTGATAAAATAGAGCTCACCAGCTCAAAAGGAGGATAGCTAAACTCTCAGGATCTCCACTCTTATACAATGGACTCAACAGGAAGGTCAATTTAATTATTAATTAAACATTGATTAAGTGCCTGTTTTGTGCCAGGGACTCCTCTAGGTCTGAGGAGAAAACATCTGTGGCCTCAAAGAGCTTGCATTCTAGTGTGGGAGAAAGAAAATAGGTAACTAACTAAAATACATAGATGCATGTACAATGTAACTCCAGGTAGTGTTAAGTGCACTGAAGGAAAGGAAGGTAGATCCAGGAGGTTGAAAGTGGAAGGTGAGGCTGATCCAAGCATAGCAGGGGGGACAGCCATGCTTGAGAAAGGGCTTTGAGAGAACAATAGAAGTATCTGTTCAAGGTCTACTCCAGAAGCAGGGAAGAACAAGTACAAAACTTAGAAAAGAATGAGAGTGGTTAAGTTCACTTGGGAGAAGGCCAGCATGGTTGAACACAGTGTGCCATGGCAAAATAAAGAACAGGTGAATTTTCAGTGGGAGCAAGTTTCAGGTTGTACATGGCCTTGGAGTAGGAGCTTCACTTTTATTCCAAATGTGTTGGGAAGCCATCCGGTGTTTGGAGAGGAAGAGGGCTGTGGCATGATTATAGTTTTCAAAAGCATTTACTCTGCCATAGCAAGCCAATCACCCTGATGGGGTGTTCTCCAATATGACTACAGAATAAAAACCCCACCATTCTATTGCCATGTGTTCATTACATGTAGAATTTTTTAATAAACTCTGAAACTGTTCTAAATGGGTATGGGTTGTATTTTAGAACACTGTTTTGTCAAACATCTGGGAAAGAAAATATAATTTAAATTCTGCAAGTTCTTAATTCATATTAGATACTAACCTAAGGGATACATAGACTGACCTGGAAGCTTAACTTTCAAAATGATAGCTATGTTCTGACTAAAAATAAGTTTCCTATTGTACAAGATGCAAAGCCAGATGTATACATAAACATACACATACATATATACCAACTATATATCATACATACATATGAATTTATAAAATTCCCATAATGATTTGTATTAGAACTTCAAAAGTTCTTTTTAATAATCATACTCTGTACAAATCATAGTGCTAAGAAAGTTGTTAGTCAGACTCTTTGAGAAACAAACTCTGAGAAAGAGATTAGTGAATGTGTCTTTTTAGGGAGTGAATAGAAAAGGGAGAAGAAGGATTGGACACACAGAAATTGGGTTGCAATGCCATCTCCATGAAAGCCTCAGCCAACCTCACAGGAAGTACTGAAGCAAAAATGGCTCCTCACATTGTACCATGTTTGGGGGTATAAGTCAGCTTTTATACTTCCACACTGACCCAGTAATTGAATGTAGATTTCCCCATCAAGGGAATGTGACCATGGGTGAGAAAACGGTCTACAGTTGAGGTGATTCCTGAAGAGTGTTGCCAGCTAAGAAAAATCTGGGATAAATATTTCAGCAGCTGGAAAAAGACATTTAGCCCTCAAATGAGAAATAATTGGCATGTTACAGGATCCTCTACAGCCAAACACTTGCATTGTTTGTATTCACTTCTTTATATAAGTTCTAGAATCAGATATCCCAGGATTCTGGGGAATCTCTATTCCTACAGGAAACTGATAAAAAGAAGGTTTTCAAGATAGACTTCAGGCCCCAATGCTGAAGCTGGTCTTCTGGATGTTCACAGACACTGATACTATATTCCTTATAAATTATTGTTATTAGTAGTTTATTTGGTGGCATGACACAGATTCCCTCTGGAGGATTTGAGCTCTGCTCACTGTGTTCTTTTCAGCTCGGGACTATGGGCTTATCCACTTACCATTAAAATTGGACAAGTGAGGACCAAGAAGCGTTCAAGTTGGCCACCTGTTTGTCAGACATATTCCTCATTGTGTCTCAACAACCTTATTTCCCCCTTATAATCAGGGTCAGTTGCTATTCTAGAATGGTGACTCCTCTTCTTCTCTGTTGTCCGCTTGCTACAAAGACCTCCCAAATACTTAGGCAATAACTAAGGTTTATAACAGTGAGACTCTTGCTGTGTCCTTAGTGAAAGCATCTCATCTTTGGAAATCAAGATATAAAAACTCACAGAGCAGATAATTTTGGGGATCAAGGGCAAGTTTCCTAAGGGAATCACTAGGGGGCTCTCCTGTATCCACCCTTTAATTCTCAGACCCATGTCCTTTATTGGAAAAAAGGCATCCTGTAAAGATCATTGATTTACACTATTCACTGCTTCTTGGAGTATGGCTCTCCTTTCTTGCAAGTCATCATCTCCAAGTCATTTAGCTATTCCTTCAACAAGTCATTCCATTACTCTACCAGTTAAGCATAATCTGAAGGATGTGAAATGTGATTTGACCAGTGGATGCTGAGGTCGTATACTCACCCTTGCAACTCTTCTGCTACAGACAAGTCTGTTGGTCTTATGCAGCGTTGTATTAGATTATGGCATATCACCATTGTATAATCCCTCAGAAAAGGGTGGTACAGCCATATGATTAGAAAAATAACTCATAACTAGAATATATGTCTATCCTTGGCCCCTTGTCTTAATCTTCTCAGGCCGCCATAAAAAAAACAATATACTTGATGGCTTAAACAACAACAAACACGTGCTCACAGTTCTGGAGGCTGGACATCCAAGGCAGAGTGCCAGCAGGGTCAGGTTCTGGTGCAGACTCTCTTCTTGGCTTTTATATGGCTGTCTTCTCATTGAGTGCTCATAGAAGATTTCCTCAGTATGTTCCTGTGGAGACAGAGGGAGCTTTTCCTCTCTTACCCCTTTTCTGAAAGCATTAACCCTTTCACATCAAGACTCCCACCATTATGGTATTTTTTAATGTCACTTACTTCTTAAAAGCAGCCTGTGATCCCAGCACTTTGGGAGGCTGAGGCAAATGGATTGCCTAAGCCCACAGGTTCAAGACCAGCCCGGGCAACTTGGCAAGACCTCATCTCTACAATACACCAAAAAAATTAGCCGGGCATGGTAATACACTCCTATAGTTCTGGCTACTTGGAAGGCTGAGGTGGAAGGATCACCTGAGCCCAGCAGGTCAATGTTGGGGTGACTGTGAGCAGTGTGCCACTGCACTCCAGCCTGGGCAATGGAGTGAGGCTCAAACTAAAAAAAAAATATATATATATATATATATTTATATATATATATATACTGTCTTCAGACACAGTTACATTGGGATTTAGGGCTTCGACATTTGAATTTTGAGGGGATACAATTTAGTCTATAGCATTCAACCTCTGGTCCCCTCAAATCCATGCTCTTTTCACATACAAAATACATTCATTCCATCCCAACATCTTCCAAAATTTTAATTTATTCCAGCATTAACTCTAAAAACTGAAGTTCAGTCTCACCTAAATGTCTGAATTGATATGGGTGAAACTTGAGGTACAATTTATCCTGAGGCAAAATTCTTCTTCAACTCTGAAACTATGAAAGTAGGTGAATTATGTGCTTCTGAAATACAATAGTGAGACAGGCATAGGAGAGACATTTCTATTCCAAAAAAGAAAAGTCAGAAGGAAGAAGGGAGCAATGGGTCTGAAGCAAATCTAAAACCTACTCTTCCCTTCAGACCCACTAGAGTGAGAGCATCACCCCCCAACTCTAGACCAGGATCCTGTCCCCAACACCCTGAAAGCCCCACCCTCGTAGTTCTTCAGGGTAGTCCTGCCCCCAAGGTTTTGGGCAGAAGCTGCTGGCCTGTGGAAACCAAGGCAGTGCCCTTGATGATCTCCAAATCACCTTTAGATTCATTCTTCCCTCTTCTTGAATAATAGTACATGCTTACAGCCAAAAAATTATTTTCCCTATCCATTGAACCCAAAACGTCCAACAGACTTCCTTCATTTCATCCCATCTCTATCCTTTTCAGTGCAGACTGTGCTTATGCTCAAATAATCTTGTAGCTTTTTATTGAGTGCTATTTCTTGCCATAGCCTTGGTGTTCTCTTCAGAACATGCTTTCTCATTTATTGGAATGTGGATAAGCTGATAATTTTCAATAATCTTCAAGTTCTGGTTACTTTTTGCTTAACAAACGATGTCCACTTGTATACCTAATCCTGAACTGTGCCCCACATCTGTAAAATAAAATATTTAAAAAACAGTTTCTTCCTTAATTTATCTCTCTTTTTTTGCATTTTACTATAAGCAGTCAGTAGGAACCAAGCCACCCTGTCAATACTTTGGTTACGAATCTCCTCAGCCAAATATCTAATCTCTTTGCTAATAATTTCTACCTTCCATAAAACACTAAGACACATTTCCACAAGCTCTTTGCCTCTCTGTAATGTGGATAATCTTTCCTCTAGTTTCTGCTAACATGTTTCTTATTTCCATCTGAGACCTTACCATAACACCCTGTGAAGGCAGAAGTTACTACATCGTGGATGCTAATCTACCAAACTGACTTCTGAGTAACCCCAGTCCCAGAAATGCCTCCTGGTTTCTACATTGCATACTGTCCCTAGAGTGAGAACATATACACAAAGTAGTTCTCTGGATTAAAGCAATATTGACGTTATTGCAGAAATTACAGGCTATGATACATATAGCATTCTTGACTGTTTGGGAGGACTGCCTTTATTTGTCTTGATCATTTCATATATACCCTTTTTCTATGGTATATAAATCCCGGATCTGGGGGTAACAGTGTAAAAATCCATCTGTCTTGCTAACACTCCTGGCTATGCTTCTGTAAGTTCTCTAATAAATCACCCTCTGGCAATTAACTGGACTTTTCTGCCTCATTCTTTGGATTTCTAGTTCCTTCTGCATTTAGGGATTGCTTTGCATATAAGATCCTCCCGGAAAACAGTCCCTTAACATCTATATTTCCACCACGTACCTCAAAACTCTTCTAGCCTCTGCCTGTTACTCATTTCCAAAGCCACTCCAACATGCTTAGGTCTCTGTTGCAGCAGCACCTGACTTCCCAGTACCAAAATCTGCATTGGTTAGGGTTCTTCAGAGAAACAGAACCAATAGGAAAGATAGACAGATTAGACAGATAGATAGATAGATAGATAGATAGATAGATAGATAGATAGATAGTTACAAGGAGAACCCCCCAAAGCCCCAGAATGTATTTACTAAAAATTGTGTATTTGCTGGGCTCGGTGGCTCAGCCTGTAATCCCGCGCCTTTGGGAGGCTGAGGTGAGTGGATTGCCTGAGCCCGCAGGTTCGAGACCCGCCTGGGCAAGCAAGACCTCATCTCTACAATAAATCAAAAAATCAGCCGGGCCTGGTAGCACGCGCCTGTAGTTCCAGCTACTTGGAAGGCTGAGGCGGAAGGATCACTGGAGCCCAGCAGGTCAAGGCTGCGGTGGCTGGGAGCGGCCACTGCACTCCAGTCTGGGTGACAGAGTGAGACTCCAACTCAAAAAAAAAAAAAAAATTGTGTATTTATTCTTACATATTTAAACTTTGGTCACCTTCAAAGTACTCTTTGTTTTAAGCAATAAACCTATTGAGGTGCTTTTTCCACTTCTCGAAACAGTTTTTGAATTCATCAATTTTAATGCTTTTTATTGCTTTTGCCATTTTTTGTTTCACCTCTTCCACATTGGCACAACATTTCCCTTTAAGGACTGTTTTCATCTGGGAAAGCAAACAAACAAAAAAGTCACTCAAGAAAGATCAGGTGAATAGGAAGGATAGAGCATGGGGGTCATGCTGCTTTTGGTAAGAAACTGAGAAAACTGCTGAGTACTCAGTATGGTGTGGGCAGGTAAGCTCATAAATCACCCTTCATGAAATGAGCAAACACATTCAAAGAATCTAAAAAAAAAAAAAAAATTCAATGAAGCTAAGCATAGCCTCTCACTACAGTGCTAGGTGCTACACTGATACCGATGGGTTTCTAGAACACTGACCCAGCAGAGGAAGCTTGTACTACAATAGGCCAACACTCCAAAAAATAATTCCGTTTTTTATTGTTGTTGTTGTTGTTGGGGGGGGTCCTCCCTCATGGATAGATAGATTTATTTTAAAGAATTAGCTCATGCAAACATGGAGACTGAGAAGTCCCAAGATTTGCAGTTGACAAACCAGAGTACCAGTGATGAAAATTGCAGTCTAAAAGTCAGCAGATTTAAGACCCAATAATAATTGTTGTTTCAATTCAATTTCAAAGGATGAAAAAGACCAAAGTCTCAGCTCAAATCACTCAGGCAGGGAAAGTTTCCTCTAATTTGTGGGAAGATCAGCCTTTGTTTCTATTCAGGCATTTAACTGAAAGGATGAGGTCCACCAACACTAGGAAGGGCAATCTGATTTACTCAGTCTACTGATCCAAATGTTAATCTCATCCAAAAACACCCTCACAGACATACCCAGAGCAATGTTTAATCATATATCTGGGCAGCACATGACCCAGTCAAGTTAGATCATAAAATTAAGAACCACACCATTCCAGGGTGAGATGTGTCCAATATAGATAATTTATAATCAAGTGGCTGGTTTGTCTCCTTCAGTGAAGGTTCAGTGTCAGGAACTGAACCTTGATTTCTTTGGTATGCTCAATATCTAGCAGGGAAGTAGCTAGATCAGACTTGGGAAGTACAGGCTCATATGGTTTGGCCCATGTTTAGTCAATCCCTGCCACCATAGCTACTCCACATGCCCTTATGCAACCACTCCAAAAGAAAGTTTATATGATAACTCATTTCTCTGGAAATCAATTAGGATCAAGGTTCAAAAGTATTTGAAATGTTTTAGTATTCCCCTTAACATAGGGTACTATTACCTGAATTAAAACTATCTATTTTTTTAGAGAGGCAATGGAGGAGTTCATATGTGCCCATGTTAATACAGAGTCTTAATTAATGAAGAACTGACCACTCCATAAGCCAGGAGATTCTGGACCCCAAACCTGACATAAGTGCAGAAACTGGGTAAGGACTTATTGGAGCAACTGCCTTCATTCTACAAATTATGCCTCCTTAGCTTACTTTGATTTTATACATTGAGTAGGACCCTTGTTTGCTACTCATGTGTTTTAGACTTTGGAAACTAAATTTTGTTAACCATGACTCTATAGATCAAGATCCTTGGTTCCCACTTTACCGTGTCAATTATTATAATAATTGCATCCACTTGGCTTCTGGTGGTTGCGTGATACCACCTACTCTTTATTGTTTTGGAGTTTCTTCATGTCTATTGTTATCACTGAATCCAGTTCTGTATAGGATTTTCCTATTAACAGTCTCTGGCCTAAAAATGAGAGACACCTTTGAACTTCTTAGTAATGTTGGTGCATCCTGTACTAGCTTACTCCTAACTGCTTTTTAAAAATAATCAGGCTCTTCCATGGAACATAGTCTTTTGATGGATTTTTCTACTTTACATAGTATATCTCCTTCAGCATTCTCATCTCTCTGCCCTTTAATTCCCCTTTTCCAGCATCTGTCATGATAATTCTGGCATGTTGTTTTTGCTTTACTTGAGTCATCACTTTCTCTCTGCTTCTAGGAGTCATGTTAGCAGCATATTTGCACCATGTCTTTTGCTTTGTGTAATGGTATTAAATACCATATTTGGGAGAATAATGCCAAAGTGACAACTTTCTCTTTTTCCACTTTATCTTACACCCTCTTGAATCATGGATGTCTGATTCCAGTTTCATACCTACTTTCCCAT
Source organism: Tarsius wallacei (assembly GCA_963574415.1). Lineage (NCBI taxonomy): Eukaryota > Metazoa > Chordata > Mammalia > Primates > Tarsiidae > Tarsius > Tarsius wallacei. Next base: position 35,882 of record CAUYQG010292501.1, read on the forward strand.
ATATTAGGCTAGGTTGTGTAGTTCGGTACCAAAAATAAAAAGAAATATTGTCATTTCCACCCTTTATACTGATAAAAAGGTTGATACATGCTATTTTGCATAGAAGAGGCATCTTCATGATCTTCATGCTAAGGTAAGTACTACCACTTAATAGGGAAGAGTGTGCTACTTCTATAGTTCAGAGGATTTGGGAGAATATGAGCATTTTTGTACATCAGTTCAGATATGTCATTTCATCTAGATTATCTAGTTTGTCAGCATACAGTTGGTCATACTATTCCTTTATAATCATTTTTTTAAACAGCATACAGTGTATCTTTATTTATTTTTAGGGAAGGAGTCTCACTGTGTTGTTGGACTCCATCTCCTGCACTCAAGCAATACTCCTACCTCAGTCTCCCCCGTAGCTTCGATCATAAGCACATGCCATTGCACCCAGCCCTTATAATCATTTTATTTCTGCAAAATTGGTAGTAATGTCCCTCTTATGTGTCTACTTTTCATAATTTTAATCTTCTTTGTTTTTCTCTACTTATATTTTTGTCATTTTTGTTGATCTTTGGAAATAATATTTGGTTGCATTGATTTTTTTCATATTCTATTATTTTATTTCTTCCCTTATCCTTAATATTTCCTTTCTTTTGTTTGCTGCATGTTTAGTGTTATGTTAAAAATATATATATCCCAGTAGGGCCTCCAAAATGTTAGGTCAAACTCACCAGGGTGGGGTTGTGTGATCCGGTGCTGCATGAAAGATGCAAAGAATTGCACAGAAGTTAGTTTGGCAAATCCAGTTTATTTAAAAAGTAAATTAGAGATAGGAAGAGAGAGAAAGAGAGAGAGAAAGAGAGAGAGATTCATCCTCCCAAGGTAGGGGAGGGGACCAAGGGTAGGAAACATGGTGACCATGGCTAAATTAGCCACATGGTTAGACCATAGCTTAGCAAAGCAATGGTGAATGACTGCTCAAGGCTGAATGCTTTTAAACATTCTCTCTGATGGCATAGGCTGTTAAAGTGGTTGTGTGGTGGTCTGCTCCACGTCATCACGAAGGGGAAGGTAAGCGCAGGTATTGACATCAGGTGATGGACAGGAGGCAAATGGGTGGGTTAGTCACATGATTGGTGCCATGTGATGGGGTCTGTCTGTGTCATGAAGGTCAGGAAGAGCTGATTAGGTTAACCTGGGTCCTATGGGTGAGGGCAAATACTTGAAATGGAAAAGCTAATTAGTAAAAAACAAGCTGGAGAGGGCGTTGTAAAACAATTATCAATAGCTACCCCTGAGAAACTGGTTCTGTCTTTGACTAGTGATTAGAGGGTAAAGTGAACTGCTAGAGAAATATGACAGATATAGGCAATATTAAAATGGCTGCTCATTGAGTATATTGACTTTATGTTAGGTCCTTTCATTTAGTTTATCCTTTATTTTCTATTTTCTTTAGATGGAAATCTAGGTTATTTATTTGAGATCTTCCTTCTTTTTTTAAAGACATTTACAGTTGTAAATTTCACTCAACACTGTTTTAGCTGCATACTGCAAGTCGCAGTATGTGTTGCTTTCCAGTTCAATTTATATCAAAATATTTCCTAAATACCCTTATGACTTTTCCCCTGACTTATTGCTTACTTAACAATGCATTCTTTAATTTTTATATTAGCAATGTGTTCTTCAGTTTTTATATATTTGTGAATTTTAAAAGGATTCTTGTTACTTATTTCTACTTTTGTTTATTTATTTACTTATTTATTTATTTATTTATTTATTTATTTATTTATTTATGAGTTGGAGTTTCACTCTGTCACCCAGACTGGAGTGCAGTGGCTGCTCCCGGTCACCGCAACCTCCACCTGCTGGGCTCCGGCGCTCCTTTTGCCTCAGCATTCCGTAGCTGGAACTACAGGGGCACGCTACCACGCCCGGGTAATTTTTTATTTTATTTTATTGTGGAGATGAGATCTCACCAAGTTGCCCAGGCGGGTCTCGAACCCGTGTCCTCAGGCAATCCACTCACCTCGGCCTCCCAAAGCACGGGATTACAGGCTGAGCCACTGAGCCCGGCCTCTACTTTTATTTTATTAGGCTCTGAGGATGTACTTGATGTATTAATTTTAATTTTTAAAAAATTATTGATACTTGTTTTATGACCTAATATGTGGGTGTTCCTGAAGAATATTCCATTTGTACTTGAGGAAAAATTGTATATTACTCTTGTTGGGTGCAGGGTCATACATTTTTCTGTGAGGTCTTGCTGGTTTATAGTGTTGTTCAAATCTTCTATTTTCTTGCTAATTTTCTGTTCAGTTGCTCTATTCATTATTGAAAGTATAGTACTGAAGTCTTCAAATATTATAGTATATTTATTTAATTGAGCTGCTGTATCATTTCCTTCAATTCTGTCAGTATTGCTTCAAATATTAGATGAATATATGTTTATACTTATTACGTATTTCTGATGGATTCACCCATATCTTATTATAAAATGACTCCTTTAATGTCTGGTAACATGTTGTGTTTTAATGTCACTCTATTATGATATTACTGTAACCATTCCAGTTATTTTGTGATCACGGTTTGCAAATTGTTTCAGGTTGTTTGCATCTTAGAGTATAAACTATGTCTCCTTTTGCTCAAATATAACAATCTTTGCCTTTTGAGCGATGTATTTAATTTATTTGAATTTAATGTTATTGACATAGTTGTATTCACTCTGTCTTTCGCTTTTTGTGTGTTTCATGTCTTTTTCCCCCTCTAGCCCACCTTTATACCTTCTATTGTATTAAATGAATAGTTTCTAGTGGGAAAATTAAATATTCTGATAATTTTTAATAGTATTTTGTACTTGTTTGCTTAGTAGTTATCTTAAGGTTATAATATGCACCCTGACTTATCAAGATCTACTTCTATCTAAGTCTATCCTGACTTAGTTTCAGTGAAATACCAAAACTTTACTGCTACATAGCTCAATTCCCTCCCCCAGTTGTTGTGTGATTTTTTCATAAACAAATTATTTCTTTATTTGTTACAAACCCCAAAACACATTGATAAAATCACGGTTGTATAATATCTTATATCTTTTAAAGAAACTGAGAGAAGAAAAGAAATGAATTATGTACTTATAAATTTTGCCATATTAATCTTTTTATTACTCTCTAGTTCTCTTCATTTCTTCCTCTGTAATTTATCATTCAGTGCCATTGTCTCACTCCAAGAGAGCTTTATTCTTCCCATTAACTTCCTCTGTGCTCTTATTATCAAATATGTTATATTTGTATAAGTGTTAGGCTTAATAATATAATTGCTTTCATATTTTGACCAATTGTTTTTCAAGTGAGTTAAAAGAAGAAATATAAAATTATCCTGTATTTTTCCATTGCCTACGTAATTACCTCTTGAGTGCTCTTTTCTTTCTGTGTGGATTTTATTACTGACTGGTGTAACTTGCTTTTGGTCTGAAAAATGTCCTTTAGTATTTTTGTAAAGCAGTTCTTATAGAAATAATAATCTTGGGTTTTATTTAGCTTAGGAGGCATTTACTTCATGTTCATTTTTAAAGATTGGTTTGTTTCACATATAATATTTCGTTGACAGTTATTTTTACTTTCAGGGCTTTAAATATGTCATCCCACTGCCTTCTACTGTTTCTGATGTGAAGTTAAATTTAGTAGCATCTCCTTGTACATGCATAATATTTCTCTTACTGTTTTCAAAATATTATATGTATCCTTGGCATTTAACACTTTGACTGTTATGTGTCTTTCAGCATTTATCCTCCTTAGAGTTCACTGATTGATCTTCTTTGATGTTTAATGTCTTCATCAAATTTTGGAAGTTTACAGCCACTATGTCTTTCAATATTTATTTTTCTCTTTGTCTTCTGTATTTCTGGTGCCTCAATTTTGTGTATGTTTGTGCATTTATTGTTATTTCACATTTTTATAAGTTTCTATGCATTTTTAATTCTTTCTTCTATTCTTCAGGTTGAATAATCTCTAGTGAATCTATACTCAAATTTACTGATCCTTCTGCTTTCTACAATTAATCTTTTCTGGTAAATTTCTAATTTTTTATTACTGTGCTTAAATTATAGAAGTTTCATTGCTTTTTTTCAATGTTTATATTTTTATTGATATACAGTAGATTATTTGTTAACTTCACCATCTGGTCCTCTTTCAAAGCAATATTTCCATTGCCCACTTTCTTTCTTCTGTGTAATCTCTCCTGTTTCTTTGTAGGTCTCATTTTTGTTATTGTCGTTGAAAACTAAAAGATTTTTAATAATATATTCCAGAAACTCACTATATTAATTCCCCTCACCCACACACTCAAGGGGTTGTTTTTGTTGTTGACTTGGTTATTTATTTATTAGTTTAGTAATTTTGCTAACTAATTCTACAAAGTCTATTTCCCCTGTAACATTAAGTTTCTGAGATCTCTGCTCGAATTTTATCCCTTGTCTTTAAATTACGATCTGACTCCTGGGTCTGAATAAAATACTTATTTATCAATGATTACATTTAAAGCCTCTTAGCCAGCTAGATTTCATTGGATGTACGTATGTGGTTTGGAAGTGGATATCACAGTTGAGGGAATCTGTGAATTTTTCTGTTGTTTGCTTATCTATGCTCATTCAGTGACTAGCTGCTTGGAGGTACCCTCTCTAATTGCTTTTAAGATGGTACAGTTTTTTTTTAAATTATTTTACTTTAATAATATGGGGTACAAGTGAGGATTAACTAAATAAGTGGGTTGTATGCAGGTTGAAGTTTGGGCTTCTAACTGACCCTCACTCCCCTTGATAATGACCTAAGGACCCTTTGTGTTGTCACATGTCCCCCACCCTCCTACTTCCTTCTCTACCCTAGCAGTACCCTGTGACTGCCTATCTATCCCTTGTGTTTATTGTGATTATTGTTCAGGGCCCATTTTTGAATTAGAAAATATGGCATTCAGTTCTTTGTTTCTGTGATAGATTACTTAGTATGATGGTCCCCAACTCCATCCAATTTGCTGTGACATCCATGATTTTGTTCTTTATGGCTATATAATACTGCATCATGTATTTGTACCACATTTTCTGTATGCAGTCCACTTTTGATGATAGTAGGGTTGGCTCCATGTTTTTGCTGTTGTAAATTGTGCAACTATAAGCATGCGTGTGCAAGTGTCTTTTTTGTGGAATGATTTAGGTTCCTCTGGGCATACTCCCAGGAGAGGGATTGCTGGATTGTTTGGAAGGTCAATTTTCAGTTCTTTTAGGAATTGTCACATTGCTTTCCATAGAGGTTGAACCATTTTGCACTCCTACCAACAGTGTAGAAGCATTCCCTTTTCTCTGCACTGGTGCCAGCATTTGTTGTATTTGAGTTATTAATGATAGCCACCCTTACTGGAGTTAGGTGTTATCTTATTGTAGTTTTGATTTGCGTTTATCTGATGGTTGGTTAGGCTGAGCATTTTTTCATGTGTCAGTTGACTGCTTATATGACATCTTTTGAGAAGCGTCTGTTCATGACCTTTGCCCACTTTTTAATGGGGTTGCTTCTTTCCTTTCACTTTGTTTGAGTTCCCACTCATCTTCAACAAAGCCACCAATAACAAGCATTGGGGTAAGAAGACCATATTTAGTAAATGGGGCTGAGAAAACTGGCTAACCACAGGAGGAAGAATGAAACTGGACCCCTACCTGTGACCGTATACAAAAATCAACTCAAAATGAATAAAAAACCTAAATGTAAAACCTCAAGCTATAAGAATCCTAGAAGAAAATGTAGGAAACCCCCTTGTGCACATTGGAGTAGGTAACACATTATTGACCAAGTCCCCAAAAGCAAATGACATGAAAGTTAAGATAGACAAATGGTACCTCATCAAACTGAAAAACTTTTGCATAGCAAAAGAAACCATTAAGAGAGTAAAAAGACATCCCACAGAATGGGAAAAAATATTTGCAAATTATGCATTTGACAAAGGCCTAACATCCAGTATCTAAAAGGGTACAGTCTTGAGAATGCACACAGTCTTCTAGATTGCCACAAATATATCTGATATTATTTGTAGATCTGAATTCCTAAGGGTTGCTGGGGGAGGGGTCAAAATAAGCCATTGTTCAGTAGTGTTTGGTAAAAAGTTATATTTAAACCTTTTGTACCAGCAGGGCCCTGTGCTAGTAATTCCATGCCCTCATCTTCTTGACACATTGATCCAGAGTAGAGTATTTAACACAGATCTTCTCTAATATGAAGTTGCGGGGAGCAATAAGGGAGTGGTTAAGGATTCCAATACCACAGACTCACTGTTCTTTATGAAATTCAGTAGATTTTTTTAAGTGTTTTCCCTTTTGCTGTATACCTTGAGACATTTTCCATAAACAAAAAATAATTTTCTTATCATTTTTATGAGTTATGTTTTGATTTGTTGGAAAGAGGATCCAATAACACTTTCACTCTACCATTCTGGAAGTACTAATTTCTAATCCTGTTTTTCAGTATAGCATTGATCTTTAAAGCTATTTCATAGGACTCCCTGTCCTCATTTGAAGGCATACATACTGAATCCTTGCTTTAGGCACTTCTTCCCATTTTAACCTAATTTATTAAACATGCTCCAGAAAAACTTCAAGAGAACTATTTCAGCCATAGCATTTCTAACTTCTAGAAGGGGCCAAGACCAGTCCTTAACTGAATCAGTCACTAATTGCTTGAACCCCATGTGTTAAGAGAAACCAACCCTTCCACTCAAGGACCAGTATGTGAGAACTCTGAGGTGACTTAAATGAAATTCTTGACAATAGTGTATTACTTTCTGGGTGATAGCAAAGCTATCAATGAAATCAGTTATTTGGGAAAATTAAAACTCTGGGTAAGAGGGGGAAAGGGCAGATAATTTGAGCTTAGTTTGTAATCTAAAAGATACCAAGCCATTTTCCCACTTCATGATGCCTGCAGTACACTTGATTCTTGAAGCAGTGAAACCCAGAGTAGCTATGAGATAACATTTCTTGCTAAACTACATCTTAGTGTATCCTTGCAATAAACACCTATTACCAAAGGCAATCTGTGTATGTCTTTTTCTTGGAACCTTAAAAAGCCTGGCTAGATATTTTGCGTTTCTTACAGAAAATTATCCCCCAACATCCATGTTAGTTTGTACAAGATAAAGTTTCCCTTCTAACTACAAATGAGTTTGCATTGTTCAGGTTGTATAGCTAACTTATGGTTCTCTGATTCTCGTTTTTGAGGATTTTTTTGGTTTGTTTGTTTAATAGAAAAACCAATTATTATGTAAATATAAACGTAGTATAATTGCCACAAACAGGTAAGCATAACAATGAACTGGTAGAGTTTCTGGAGTTAAAAGAACCTGTGATTTACAAGTGTCTCTCAGGTATGATTGATACAGACAGTTCAGAGAAAGGATTTTAACATTTCCCCCCATTGTAATGTTAATTTCTCCACTATATGACGCACATTAGTGAAGAAAAGTTGCTTTTGAAGAGAATGCATCACAAATGTATCTTTCTCCTTCTTCAAACTTATTAAAGATAAGAAGCTACAAACGTCATTATTTAAACTGCCTTCCTCTAAAATGTTCCCAGCAGATGTTTATGTAAAGAAAATGCTGGATCTCTCTTGCAAGACAGAGAAATGACATTTCTTGAGGGTCCTACTTGAAAAATTTGTCTTTGGCTTCATGTCTTTAAACATCTGCAAAAACAGAATAATCTGTATTATAACTTCAAGAAAATCCAAGTACAAAGTTCCCTAATCTTTAAAGAAATTTTCATGGAGTGGCAAAGAAAAAGGTCAAACATTATTTTCCTTCAATAGAATTTCTCTCTGGGACCTTTGAACTTCAGAGTCATAGTACTGTCCTCTTTAAACATTAATAGCTTATTTAAATAATGAGGGAAAAGCTAGAAAACACAAACTGGAAATTTTGCTTTCTCCCTAAATTACTGATTTTCTGTGTTTTGTTTCCTTCATGCACATTGTCGTTATAAGAGATGAGTACCAACGGGAAATTTAAGATGCAATGAAAAAAAAATGATACTAGATTAATTGAGAGAAACTTGTGCCATGTTTTCTAATATTCAAAATGTATTTTTTTTACTTTGAATTGTTTTCTTCATTCCTTATAAATTCAGATACTTACTTTCAGCTTTCTAAGGCCTCAACTGAGTTAAACTGGGTGTCAAGTAAAAGGTAAGTAAGAACAGTTCCTTTGAGCTCAAAATGACTTGTTCCTTCTTACAAAGTATAATTTTTTAAACAAAGAATTCCAACAATCTGGAAGTTTTGTTGTTGTTGTTTTTAATTTGTGTTTCCCAATTCAGGTATTATACCCAAAGTGTTATAAAGGTACCATTCTACCTTGAAGCCCTCCTCCTTTATTTTTACCATTATAATTTTCTCTTGGAAAAATTTTCTGGACTGACATCCCAACTTGTGTAACAATTCACAGCTGTGCTCTTTGCTCCAAGGACTTGAAACTGCTATCTGGGTATGGTCAAGTGAGATCCAAGGTTTATGAACCTTGAAGCAGTAAAGGCTGCATCAATCACATGAACCTAGAAGTCAGAGTTTTCTACAACTCACAAATTAATAGTACAAGTTTTGGTATGTAAATTTTTTACTATCATATATAAGTCTATTTTTAGCATTGAAAGTGAAACAGAATATTGATACTTTATCTCTATTGAAATAAGTGCTAAAATTAAATTTCAAATTCCTAAATTCGTTATTCAATGGGCAACTAATAATGTTTTCAGTATTTTCTTTATATGTGGGTCTTTTACTTATAAAACTAATGGAAAATATTGCATTCAATTTAAAAAACAGAGAAAAGATAAGGAAGTAAAATTTTCTTTTCTCGTCAACCACAGATGATTACTGTTGATCATATAGCATACTTCCATAGAGTGCTGCATATATATAATATATATACAATTGATATCATGCTACTTTTTATTTAAAATTATATTCAGAAAAATTACTTTGTGAGAAAATATTTCTTAAGAATATTCATTTTATTTTTGCATAAAATCCATTATACATTTGTACATTGCTAGCAATTTTTGCTTATATAAGGATGGTACTATAGTAAATATTCTGTGTATAAAGTTTATATGCATAATGCTAATCTCTAGAAGGTAAATTTATAGAAATAGAATTACTAAATCAAAATGAATGTATATTCTTTTATTTTGACTTTTTAACAATAGTTGAGAGATTGCTTTCAAAATATTTCTGATAATTTATACTTTCACCTATAGAAGATGACAAGATTTGTCACAACCAAATCTGGCTAAATATTATTGAATGGTTTTGTGCTGCACTGTTCTTTTAAAATACTTTCTCTTTAATCTATTGTTAGGTTTGAAATATTCTCATTCAACACTTGTTTATTGAACATTTATGGACTTTTATATTCAAAGTGTCTGATAATGTCTTTTTTTTTTTTTTTAAGTTGGAGTCTCACTCTGTCGCCCAGACTGGAGTGCAGTGGCCGCTCCCGGCCACTGCAGCCTCGACCTGCTGGGCTCAGGTGATCCTTCCGCCTCAGCCTTCCAAGCTGGAACTACAGGGAGCTACCACGCCCGGGTAATTTTTTGATTTATTGTAGAGATGCGGTCTCGCCAAGTTGCCCAGGCGGGTCTCGAACCCGCGGGCTCAGGCAATCCACTCACCTCAGCCTCCCCAAGCGAGGGATTACAGGCTGAGCCACC
>CAUYQG010292506.1:0-14067 GCA_963574415.1 Tarsius wallacei
CCTCGACCTGCTGGGCTCCGGCGATCCTTCCGCCTCAGCCTTCCAAGTAGCTGGAACTACAGGTGCGCGCTACCACGCCCGGCTGATTTTTTGATTTATTGTAGAGATGAGGTCTCGCTTGCCCAGGCGAGTCTCGAACCCACGGGCTCAGGCAATCCACTCACCTCAGCCTCCCAAAGGCGCGGGATTACAGGCTGAGCCACCGAGCCCGGCTTCAAGGCCTTTCAAACTAACCTTCCAGTTGGGAGTTGTCATCCTTCCCTCTGTGAACAGGGATGAAGTCAGTAGCCGTGGAGGTCCTTCCACAGTGGGGGTGCCATGCACCCTGCACCGGAGAGGGTCCTGCACATCCCCAACCTTTTGGTGGGACTTCCGAGCATGTGGAGGGCTACATGCCCTCTCCTCTCTATTTCCCTCACCCACAGACTGTACAAAATGTAAGACACTAGATGATAAATGTCCACTTTGCAAGAGTAACACCCTGTGCACTCATAGGTAGTTTCTGCTCAAAGTAGCTTGGGGTCCATGGGGGCAAGAAAGTCCCGGACTCGGGAGTGTGCTGGGAAAGACCATGTGTTCCCTCTTGTAGGAGGCACCGTTGATGGGATTCCCAAGTTTAAAGACATAGATGCCCAAAAAGAGTCAATTAGACCATTCCAGTTGCTTTTGATTTATAAGAAGATGGTAGCATGACTGCTTATGTGTTTTGTGGAAGACTTCGGTTTCTACCTAAACTTGTAAAATTTGACTATTTCTAGATTTATTATTTTTAAATATATTAAGGAAGAAAGATATGTTGTACCAGGTGATACCTTTTTTTTTCTTTTTTTGATGGTGGGGAAGGAATTTGCATAAATATACAATATTATTTAACTTGTGCCTCAACAACTGGGTGGGTGAGTGAAATCTTTTTCATGAATCTGAAACCAAATGCACTTATGGTCTTCAGGTTTTGAGATATCATTTTTAAAACCCATATGGAGCTGGGCACAGTGGCTCACACCTGTAATCCCAGCACTTTGGGAGGCCAAGGTGGGAGGATCACTTGAGGCTAGGAGTTCAAGAGCAGCCTGGGCAGCATAATGAGATCACATCTCATTATAGTCCTGTTTCACAAACTAGGAGTCCACATCACATTATAGTCCTGTTTCACAAACTAGGAGTCCCTGAGCTCTGGGTCCTGGAGTGAGGCAGGAGCCATGCACCCACCATCCACCCACCGTGGTCTTAAATGACCGAGCAGTGCTAGGAAGAGCTTGTGATATCAGGACAAGGCATCAAATTCTGCTGTCAGCTCCTGGTTGCCTGTGATATTCTAGGCAGGCACGTTTTGTTTTGCATTTACTTATCTGAAATGACGGAAAATGCCTTATATAAAAAAGAAAATGTGCATTCACTTTTGTTGTACATTGTAGGGATTCTCTATGCCTAGAATACTTTCCCACTGAACTTTTCTAGGCAGAATCAGGAGGCTTATTCCCCCCACCCCAGCCTGAGTTCTGGAAAACAGTGATTCGGAAGCACCCACTTCTGAAAGGTCCTATCCTCCCAAGTGGAGATCTGGACTCCCACGCTGCCCTGAGCACCCTCCAAACAGCTTTCCTGTACTGGGCCTGAGAGCAGCACCAGGGAGAGCCCCTGCTTTGTTCCTCAGGCCACAGGAGAAGCAGCCAGAGAGGCAGCAAGGCTGTGGGACCCCAGAGCTACAGGGCCCCAGGGCGTGCCTCCTGCATGCCTATGGCTCATACAGGAGATGGCTGGAGAAGAAAAGCATCATTTCATGGGCTGGGAGTTCTTGCCAAAGTCGTGTGAATGGCCCCACAAAGACCTTTGGAGATCCTGGGGACAGGAGACATTTTAATCGGCCCTAAAGGGCTAATGAAGTTGCATTATGAAGTTCACAAACCCTTGCTTAGAGAAAAAAGATTCCAGATTCCTAGACAGCCTTGACTCTAAGCCCATTTGGAAAGTTCAGCACCTTGACCTTGACCCTCTGTGTCTACAGCTGCTCTGAGGGAGTCCTAAGGAGCATTTACTGCAAACTCTGGGCTTCTGATTTTGTCTCCATCTCTGGATTCGGTAATGAAGCCTCATAGAAAGTTGTAGATGGAACCTCCAAAGCAGTATATGAAATCTGTGGGTAGAAATTTTGTATTCTTTAGCTTATGAAGTGAATCGAGTCCTCAGCCGGTGTGAAAAGGAAAGAGGGAATTAGGAAAGATTGATTAATTTTTTTTCAAATGAAGATGGGTGTGACTAAGCCCCAGACTAAAAGCAGCAAGAGACAGTGCCACTGGTTCATGCTTTCGGTACTAGATTGGGCTGTCAGCATTAAGTTTCATTTGCATTGTATTTTATGACATATCCAAATAGGCATTTGTAATAACTCATGTGATTCATGTTTATTATAGAAGAATTGGAAAATACAGATAAGCCAAAAGAAAAGCATTCTGTTAATCCTGACCACTCTTCCCTGTGAGATAATCGCCATTAACATTTGGCCTGAATACCCGTTATCGTGCCTCATTTAGCAACTTTAAAAAAGGCACAATGAGTTAGGAATCTACTTGAAGGAAAGTGACTTCTTTCCATTCTTTTAGGATGAAAAATAATAGAAACCTAAGTTATTATTTGTTGGCTTATGGATTTATATTTTTGTGACATATTCAAATAGATATTTTTAATAGCTAATGTAATCCGTGTTTATTGTAGAATTGGACAACACAGATAAGCCAAAGAAAAATATTCTTTTAATCCTGACCACTCTTGCCTGCGAGATAATCACTGTTGACACTTTGGTATAGGTTCCTCAGACTAATTTTTTTTGCACCTGTATAGACATGCGCATAGAAGTGTGTAAATTTTTTTTTAAAGAGTAGTGTAAAATCAGTGACTGACTGTCCAAATGCAACCAGCTACCGCCTAAAAGCCAAGGGTGTGGTCGGGCCAGAGGGGCGGCGGGAGGGGGACATTGCTCTTGAACTGCGTTTGTGTGTGTCTGTGCAAGCTCGTTAAGCGTTTCTTTGTCTTGTGTTCATCCACAGCTGTGATTAGTGCCCATCCCATCCATTCCCTCGATAACCCTCACCATCATTTCCACTCCAGCAGCCTCGCTTCTCCAGCGCGCAGCCATCTCTACCACCCAGGCAGTCCATGGCCCATGGGCACATCCATGTCCCTTTCAGACAGGGCCAATTCCACAGGTGAGAGCTGAGGACCGAGCCAGATGGGAAGATTCCAAAGGGCTGGCCCGCACGTGGGGAGGACGCGCCCTCCTAGGAGAGGGATCTGGAATCTTCTCAGTATGGTTTACTTAGTGTGACATTTCTGTGACTGACTCCAATGTGCTTCTGCAACATTCGCGCCACTGTTCTTCCTGAGTTTTGAGTGCTCACCGCAAGTTGTCATTTCAGTAAAAACTGTGGTACCTTGAGTCACGGAAGCATCCCTTGTTCCATAAACTTGCATCGTAATTCAGTCTTTTATTTTTTTCCAATTTGTTTATTTTATTAAATCCTCTCATTTGAAAGAAAACTCATCCTGGGTGATTTTCAGACACCCTAACGTCAGGAAGGTCCATGGGTTGGCCATTTAGTATAGGTCACTTCTGCCATGGTCCAAAGTGAGGACAACATCCTGGGCATTGGGGCCACCAGACACATGGAGTTGTGCATACTGTAGCCTTGAGCTGCCTAATGTAAACCTCAGGATTATTCAGGAAATATGACCTTTTCTAAAAACAAAACAGACAGGAAATCAGCATAACAATCTACAGTGTATTTAAAGAAATACATTGTCAAATATGTCCCCGTTTGGAAATTTTAAAAAACAGCATTATCCGATAGTTTTAAGGAGGAAGTAGTGAAGGTAAGAGGCAGCAGATGGAATACATAGGATTGTTCCTTATTAATTGGAAATTAATTTCTGCCCTTTCAGTTTCTACCTGCAAATATCGCCCCTTTCCATATATACAATATACTGTTTTTCTACTATTTGAAACTTGCCTGTTATATACTACTGGAAGGACTAAGTTTTGGTGGTTCTGGGGAATAAGGGAATTCCAAGGGAGTCTCATTCTAAAAGAACCTCAACACTTTATGCTAGACGTTTGGGTTCCCAGTAATATCCCCTTTCTTGAAGTTTCAGTTCATTGTGAACACTCCCACAATACCAGGTGAGGGTTAGGCTTTATTTGAGGGAGGCCTGGTCACTCCCTGCATCATCTCCCCCAGCACCACCACCTGGCTTGGAGATGCTACTTGAACTCATGTCTACATTCAGCCTCCTGCTGTCTGCCTCCAAATCCAGGATAAAGGTCATGCCTTGAGGGAGAGAGAGTCTCCAGGACAGTTATTCCAGCCAGCTGCATGGGCAGAGTCTGCCTCCTAGACATAGGCTCCAATGGAACAAAGGACTGGCAGGCAGCCTCCACACCTGCTCTTAGGGGGTAGGTTTTCTGCCCAAATGGTTTTTTCTCTTTTTTTTTGTTTTTTGTTTTTGAGTTAGAGTTTCACTCTTGTTGCCCAGGTTGGAAGGCAGTGGCACACCTGCAGCCTCAACCCACTGGGCTCAGGTGATCCTTCCAAGTAGCTGGAACTACAGGTGTGCACCGTCACACCTGGATAATTTTTCTTGATTTATTAAAAGAAATCAAGGCTGAGGTCTCCACCACGTTGTCCAGGCTGGTCTTGAACCCATAGGCTCAGGCAGTCTTCTTACCTCAGCCTCTCAGAAGTGCTGGGATTATAGGCATGAGCCACTGCATCCAGCCAGATTTCTCCATTTTTAAGGCCAAGGAGTCCCACAGGCAGGATGTGGGCCTGCCAGAGCGGATGGTAGGCTTTTCCCAATTAAATCAGCCCCTCATCCTTCCTCTGGGCATAGGAGGGACTTGGGGGCTGGAGAAAAGAATGGCTGCTCCCCCCCCAGCCCTCATCCAGGTGACCACTGTTGGCAAGAGGGCCTTTCTGCATGGACCCAGGCAGAAAGAGAAGAAAGGAGAAGCAGGGACTTGCATTACTAAAGAATTCCTTGCTGTGATGGCCAGAAGGGATGAGAGGTGGAACTGAAGGTCACTGAAGAGCACTCTGAGACGCAGAGCGAGTATCAGGAGTGATCAGAGTCCTCTCTGATTGTGCTTTCGAGCTGTGTCTAGAGCTCAGCATGGTGCCCAGCTCAGCACATGTGGGCAAGCAGGACCCAAACCCAGCTGGGCCCCACTCCAGGGAGCGCCTGTGGTGTCCCCCTGACGGCCACTGGAGGAGCACATTCCTCTTGCCCAGGCACGCGGCCAGTGTGAGCAGCTCTAAGGCACGGCAGTCAGGAAGCAGACCCTTACCCCACGGGAGGTTGAGTTCCAGGAAAGTTCCGAGTGGGCAGTGGGGCTGTGCAATGTCGGGAGGCCCCTTTGCTGAGGGTACAGTGTGTCTGGTGCCCCTGCAGCAGGCTGGGGTCTGCTCATGTAGACACCCTGTTTCCTTTCTCACCATCTCCTTGGTCTTAGAAGCTCATATATCTAGTCACAGGTGGGTGAGTCAAGGTAGGCCTGTGTGCCCAGATCTGACCTGAGTATCTGCCACACAGGCTGACTCAGTCAGGACCTGAGCCCCTGTCTCTGTCTTCTTCTCCCTGTTACCCTTCCTAAACAGCTTCTACCCTGTCCAAGGTCGTAGAGGGGGACCAGGCTCCCCAGCTGTGTTGATAGCTGGCCTGGCTAGCCTGAGAAGAGAACTGTTCTCAGCACACCCCTTTAAGGGGTGAGAAGGGGCCTAGGCCTGGGAAGGCTACTTGTGAGGGTGGGGGAGTCCCCAGTCCCTGGGACCCAAGACCTCTAAGCCAAGGTGGTGGTAGCCATGACTTCTAGCACCCAGGAACAGGTCCCTTGCAGCCTCAAAGGCAGGGGAGCAGGTTGGAGTTCTGCAGTTCACCTATGCATTGCATGGTCCCCCTCTGCAGGGCAAGCTTCTCAAGACCCCCGAAAGAGGCCTGAAACCACGTGTAGTACAGACCCCTTTATACACTATGTTCAGCCTTATCACCAAGGCAGCCACTAAGTGACTAAGGGCAGGTCGCATATGCTGTGTGGAATACCTGGACTGAGGGATACATCTCATCCCGCGAGGGATGGTGTGAGATTTCCTCACACTGCCCAGTACAGGGCTCCATTTAATATTTTTGGATATTGGTTGACTAGTATAACTGAAACTGTGGAAGTGATCAGGGCTTTGCTTTTTAAGACTGAGGACTCAGGAGTCAGAAGAGGCCTCGGGCTGCCAGGTGCGGCCTGTCTCCCTGAGCTGTGTCCTTGGTGCCCCTCCTTGGGTGGGCATGGTGGTCTGTACCAGCACACACTGTTAGGAAAGTCCGCCTTGGGTGGTCTCCTGGCCCCTGGTGCTGCTCCTGCCCACAGGGTGAGGTGAGCGGTACTGGGAGTAGAAAGACGTGTATGGTCAAGGTCCAGGCTTGGGAGTCAAGAGCTTGCCCTGCCAGTTCTGTCTTTGGGCCCAGGGGCTCCGGAGTTTCTGTGAGGATGGAAGGAGCTAACAAGTGTCAGGCACTAGTGCCATGCCCTGTGTAGAGTAAGCACTTGGGAATTTGCAAAGAAAACCACAACCAGCGGCCAGGCCCTGTGTTCCCACACCTCATTGAATCCTCAATGGGTTGTGTTGTTCTCCCTGTTGTGTAGATGAGGCTGAGACTCAGAGGCATTCGGTGGCTTTGCCAGATTCACCCAGATAGTATGCCAAGATGAGAGTCCATGTCTGTCTAACTCCAAAGTCAGAGCCTCCTCTCCACCCCCTGCTACCTCCCAGAACACCTCTGCCCCTCTCATATTCTTTGAGATGGCCGTCCTGTTCTTCCCAAGCCTCGTCTTCCCCAGGCTCATCTACCCTGTTTCCTTCTCTGGACCCAGCACCCTCCATGATCTCAAAGCTGTGTATAGACCTCTGGACAGTGTGGTTGTCCAGTTCCCTTGAGCTGGGGGCTTTTGTTCTGAGGAGGCTGTGCACAGTCCACAGAAAGCAGGCAGACCTGTGGTGTTGGCCTCTCCTGCAGGGACCCTCAGTCAGTGCCAACGCAGCTGGCCCTTGTCAGGGACCCAGCCAGTCTTGGTGACTGGGCATGGTTGTCCATGAAAGGCGAGTCTGTAAGACTTACCAATCAATGAGTGAAATTTTTAATTTTCTTTTATACTTATATCTTACTATACAGTAGACTTGGGGAAGCTTTATATGTGTTCTGTAACAAGCACTGGTCCTGATAACTTTAAATCTATAGAATTGTGACCAGTTAGCTGTGTGGGTGAAAAAATGGGCACAGCTGGCTAAGTATAGAATTGTTTGCACCTCTTAGATGGGCCATGAGTGCTGCTGACTCATGTTCCCTGGACCAGCACTGACCCCAGGTGCTTAGGGGACCCCAGAAGTAGCCAAAACTCTTGGATTTACAAATGTTTAACGGCAAAAGAAATGCTAACATTTAGGCTTTCCTGCTGTAGAGTCTGTCCGAAATACCCCCAGCACCGACACCATGCCAGCCTCCTCTTCTCAGACATGCTGCACTGACCACCAGGACCCCGAAGGTGCTACCAGCTCCTCTTACTTGGCCAGCTCCCAGGAGGAAGACTCGGGCCCGAGCCTGCCCACGGCCCACGTGCGCCCTTCGCATCCACTGAAGAGCTTCGCTGTGCCAGCTATCCCACCGCCAGGGCCGCCCACCTACGACCCTGCGCTGCCAAGCACACCGCTACTATCCCAGCAAGGTGGGTGAGGGCAGCAGCACTGCGGGGGGGACCCTCTGATTAGACTGACAAGCAAAAGTAAGCCCTTTGAAGAATAACAAAGCAAATATCCCAGCACCTAGCTAGAGTGGCAGGGTATCATTGCCCCACCCAGAAGTATGTGGCTCCCCTCCCCTGGGAATGCATACAGCCCAGAGGGTGATTGCTGGTGGACAAGAGCTGATCTTGGGAATTGCATGTCACATGCAGAGCCTTGGAGTGAAATGGTGTGGAAGTAGGCGGCAGATCCGGGTCTGCGCAGCCTACTGGAGTCACCTCACTCTGTAAGATCCCTGAGGGATTGCGAGGTCAAGACCAGAAAGAACCTCAGGACAGGGATGTGAACCCTGAGAAGGGAAGGCATTTGTTCAAGTTCACACAGCCCAGCGACAGTTCCCTGGCCTCCAAGGCATGCTTTTCCCATTACTCCACATTAGTATCTATGGTGTTGTTTGTTTCACAGTAAGCCCGTGGTTTCCAAAATTTCTGGCCTCAAGACCCTTATCTTAAAAGTTTTTGAGAAAAGAGCCTTTTTTCACATGGGTTATATCTATCAGTATTAACCATATTAAAATGAGAAATGTGTAAAATAGTTTATTAATTCATTTAAAAATGGCAATTAGGGCAGGCGCGGTGGCTCATGCTTATAATCCCATCACTTTGGGAGGCAAAGGCGAGAGGATTGCCTGAGTCAAAGAGTTCGAGACCAGCCTGGGCAACATGGGGAGCCCTCATCTCTACAATAAATCAAGAAAAATTAGCCAGGTGTGGTGGCGCATGCCTATAGTTCCAGGTACTTGGAAGGCTGAAGTGAAAGGATCGCCTGCCTTTCAGATTGCCATGCCTTTCAGCCTGGGTGACAGAGTGAGACTCCAACTCAAAAAAAAATGAAAGTAGTTAATCTATAATGACAAGATAAATGACATATTTTATGAAAAGTGATTTTTTTCAAAACAATTACCAGGGTTGCTTAAAAAAATGTACACGTTTTAAGAGATGTCATCTATGTATTACCTTTCGAAGTTTGATTGAATGATGGTAGCAATTTGTAATATGGCATTTGCTCAACTGTGCTTCCACTATTTTTACTGTCCTGCCTGTAACATGGTGACACTAGCATTCATTTGATTAATGACATCTTTTGAGCAAACATCATACCTAAAATGTGTATACATTTTTGGCACCCCCATATAGTGAGAAGAGTATCATTGTCTTAATTTTTGCAAATCTCTTTATTGTCTATATTAATAGAAGATAGCCAGGGCTGAGTGCAGTGGCTCACGCCTGTAATCCCAGCACTTGGAGAGGCCAAGGCTGGAGGATTGCTTGAGCCCAGGAATTTGAGACTAGCCTGAGCAACATAGTGAGACCTCGTCACTACAAACAAATAAAAAGTTAGCCAGGCATGGTGGCACACACTTGTAGTTTCAACTACTCGGGAGACTGAGGCAGAAGGATCACCTGAGCCCAGGAGGTTGAGGCTGCCGTGAGCCATGAGTGTGCTACTCCATTCCAGCATGGGTGACAGAGTGAGACTCCAACTCAAAAAAAAAAAAGCCAGAAAAAGACAGCTGGATTCTCATGTCTGCTTCTGCATTCTGTCTGTTGCAATATGTTGTTTTGGTTGAGATATAAGAAAATCTGGCCTCACAGGCATGTAATTGGAAAAGGGAAGAGTATTTTTGTAACCTTTTCAGATAATTGTGGATATTCTTTTTTGATACTACAGCAAAACTCAACAAGTTGTAGTTTTTTAAAGTTTTGATTATAATGTGAAATCTGAAGCCATATCCATGAACTATTAATATTTATTTCACTAAAATTCATTGGTCTATCTTGTATTTTGTATGTATGATACTGAAACTTTACACATTGGTCACTTAGAAAATATTGGAATATTGAGTTATGCAAATTCTCCAAATATTGATACATTTTATTATTTAGTATTTTTAAAGTATTCATTAATATCACGAGGTATATAAGTGTTAAGTAGCTCTCAAACTCATGGTGGCAGATACACATTTTTCAGAATTCTAATTTTCATTTGAAACTTACATTTTGTCATTGGCAGTGAACACTGTCCATTGTTTTCCTTTAACTGACAGGCTCAGTTCATTCATTTTCTAGAAAATGTCTGAATAACCACTTTGTCAATTTGTCTTTGAACTAATAGTGATATTCCACGATAACAACATCAATTCTACTCAGAACTCAGATAATCACCAATGCCTTTGTTTGAGACAGTCATCATGCACTGTCCACAGCTGAAGCATGCCATGCATGCTTTCCATTTTGTCACAATAGGGTCAAGATTTAATAAGATTAAAAATGTGGCTCATGCCTGTTATCCCAGCACTTTGGGAGGCCGAGGTGAGAGGATTGCCTGAGCCGCTGGGTTCAAAACCAGCCTGATCAACTTGGCAAGACCTCATCTCTACAACAAAACAAAAAAGTAGCTGGGCGTGGTGGCTCGCACCTGTGGTTCCAGCTACTTGGAAGGCTGAGGCAGAAGTATCGTCTGAGCCCAGCAGGTTGAGGCTGCAGTAGCCATGGGCACGTCACTGCACTCCAGCAAGGGCAACAGAGGGAGTCTCCAACTAAAAAAAAAAAAAAAAAAAGTGCCCTTCCCTGTTAAGAGTGGCTTAAGTGAAACTGACTTTTAACTGCATGTGCCTGTCACTGGATGCAACTATAGTCTAGGTCCTTGCCTTAATTGTGCTGTGGTTCCAGCAGTTTCGCCCACTGCTGCTTTTGTACTCTCGGTGCAAAGGCTAACACAGTGAAAAGGCAAATCATATCTTGTTATGAAGAGAGCCTTGCCCTCCCAGGTGTCCTGCATGGGGTTTGAGGACCCCACACTTGAAGAACCATTAGACTCTGAAATGGTTTTCTAGATCCAGTGAACTCTGTGAGGCTCTTGAATGCTCTGCTGTCTCCATCTTTCCTCATGTTCCAGTAACTTCCAAGCAGGGTCTGTGTCCCTCTCCCCCCTACTCTCCAAGCAGCATTTGGACCTCAGAGTCTCTGTGAGGTCCGGGGTCAAGCTTGGCCACACTCCTGATGGTGTCTTTCCCCCCAGCTCTGAACCATCACCTCCACTCAGTGAAGACAGCCTCCATTGGGACTCTAGGAAGGAGCCGGCCTCCTATGCCAGTGGTGGTTCCCAGCGCCCCTGAAGTGCAGGAGACCACGAGGATGCTGGAAGACTCCGAGAGTGTGAGTTCACGGGGCCCTCGGTCCAGCCAGGATGTCTGGGAGCGTGTCCCAGGGCCTGAGGGGGTGCTGGTTAGGCCAATGTCCTGTACATCCCAGCCTCGCTGTCCCAGGGTGGAGGCAGATATACTCACTTATTCAACAGGAGCGTTCTGAGCACGGCCTTGAGTTGGGAGCTATGCTGAGGACTTGGTCTGCTTTCTCCCTCATACCCACTCAGGCATGTCTTAATCGCTGTCATACCAACTCAGCTAGTGACCCCACCCCCACCTTCCTTTCGGCTCTGTGCTGCTGTCTGGCCCTCTCTCCTTGGTTTGCGCCACCTGGGTTCTCCACCCCTCAGTTCCATCTCATGACCCCTCTGAGCAAGTGGGGAGGGGAAGGCGCCTGAGTGACTGCTCTCAAAACAGAAATCATCAGGGTCTCACCTTGACCTTTCCAAGAACACCATTCTGCCTCTGAATTCCCGGGATCCTCTAAGAGGAAACCTTGGGACCGGGAGATCCAGGGACAGGCCAGCTGTGCTGACTGTGGCAGAGACCTAGAAGGGGCGAGCAGGGGCCTCTGGTGTGTGAGGGCACCCTGACCCTGGGGCTTGTGTGTTGGGAGAAGGGCAGTGTCGGGAAGTAGGAACCTGGTGGCCTCGGGGACATCCCTGCCTCTGCCTCCTCTGAGCCAGCCTGGGTCTCGGGAGACCCATCTTCCAGGGCACTGTGGCCACTGAGCACCTGATGCCTTGGCCTCTCCCTGGCTCTCCTTCCAGACGGCTCCTCAGAGCATACCCAGTAACCGTGACCCCTCTTCCACAGAGCTATGAACCAGATGAGCTGACCAAAGAGATGGCCCACCTGGAAGGACTCATGAAGGACCTAAACGCCATCACGACGGCGTGACGCCCTTCACAGGATGTGACTTCACACCTGAGTCTGGAAGTCTCGGGACTTAGCCTTGAAAACAAGGAATTGTACAGAGTACGGGAGGACAGCACTTGAGGACACGCGAGCGGCGGAGCGGCGGTGCCCGTGGCTCCAGGCATGGCCACCTGCCTTCTCCTGGCCAGCCTGGAGGAAGCCCGTTGGGCAGCTTCCTTTCGCCTGCCAACACCCTGCAGGACTGGGCACCATGGGCCAAGATCCGTGTCCAGGGAAGGGGCGGGCCGTGCAGCCTACGTCTCGCTTGGTGGTCAGACCGCGTGTGCGTGCCTCCTGCATCCCCTTATGGAGTGTAGACGTTGGCATCGACGGACGGTTTTATTTGTGCCCTATCTTATTTTACCTTCAGAAAGAAAACACTATCAAGAACCAAGGAGGTCGTGGTGTCTCCACAAGTGCTCGTTCCGGTCACGTATGGAAAGTCATTGACAGTGTGGGTTGTTCCAGAGGTTGGCTTGTTTTTCGGTTTTGTTTTTGTTTTTTAATTGAGTCATTGCATCCTCTGCCAGCTGTTAATCCATCACTCTGAGGGGGGAGGAAACATTGCATTGCTGTTTGTAAGCTTTTTTATTATTTTTTTATTATAATTATTAAAGGCCTGACTTTCTCCTCTCATCACTGTGAGATTACAGATCTGTTTGAATTGAATGAAATGTAACATGGGAAAGACTTGTCTGTTGCTTTCTGTGCAGTTTCAGTATTGGGGTGGGTCTGGGGGTTGGGATGGGACATGGAGGGGCTGCTGGGGTCCTGTGAACGTCTTCCAGAAGCTGCAGAGATGGAAGCGTCATCTTCACTGTCCTTTCCCAGCATGTCCGTCTTTATTGTCACTGCATTGCAACTGGACTTTCATTTGGATCTGGTTAAAAAGTTCTGTGCAATAAGCGGGTTCGAGGATTTAGCTACCCTGAGGCTGTGGTCACAGCCTGGCAGGGCTGTCCCTGCTGAGGACCCAGGAGTGACCAGAATAGGGCAGGAGCTGGCCCTGCTCCTGGGGATCAGAAAGCAGAAGATGGAGACCTCTCCTGCTGCACTTTCCGGTCCCCTTGGGGCAGCGGGAGGCCGAGGAGGGACCCTGTTGCCACACGTGCCTCCTGCTTCTTTCTGCCCCTCCCTTCAGCCAGGCTCGCTCTCACTCCGCCCTTCAGGGCCCTTCCCAAGAAGCATTAGCTAGAATGAGACGAGGCAGAGGCTGCAGGGCCCGTGACACTCACGCACATTTTTCTGAATGTTATTTTTCAAGTAGCAAGGGACAGGGGCTACAGGGGGGACAGAGGAGGCAGCTGCCACCTCCCCAATCTCAGCAGCTCAGCGCAGCCCTGGTAGAAGGAAGCAGCGGTGGGAGGTGGCTGAGGTGCCCTGAGCGGCTTGGCCACACATGGAAGCCTTTGCCCTCGCAAATCATTCTTGGGTTCTTTTTCCTGAACGAGTAGGAGCCCAGGAGTGTGTTTTTCTGATTTAAGACTGTTATGGACGATACAGGATTGGCCCTAAGGCGTCTTCCCTACCCCCAGCAGATCCCTAGAAGACAGTGTGGAGGGCAGAGCAGAAGCTAACTGGATTTCGGCTCTATAGCCAAGAAGAGGCCAGATGCCAAGACCCCCAGGGGCACCCCAGCTAGCCTGCTGCAGAGCCCCAAGGAAGGCCTGGCCAGCAGGAGCCCTGCAGGCCTCAGGCAGGCCACCTGCCTCCAACATGGGGTATTTCCCTTTTTTAGGTCTTACCACACATTTGCTTTTCTGCCAGATGAACTCTTCATACTTATTATTTGGGGGTGATTCCTGGTGCGGTGCTGGGCTTCTGCTGTGCCAGCTGGTCCCAGAATGGCACCAGGCAGGATTCTGGAAAACCAACGTGCTTAAACCAGTCCTGAAAAGAGCCATCAGAGCGCTCTGGCCACAGGAGGGGTAGCATCCTCAGAAACCGTCTTCCCTCTTGCCCAAAGAGCGCACTCGGTATTGGGGGCGTTCCCATCCGTGAACCCCGACACTCCTGTTACCTCAGGGCCTTGGTACCTGGATACTGCCACAGAACTGGGGTGGGTGGGGGAGGGGCCTATTTTTAAATCACTGTTCAAAGTTGGGGAGTTTTTTTAAAAAATGAAGAAAAAGGAGAGCTATTATGTATTGCACCTTCTCACAG
>CAUYQG010292509.1:0-34007 GCA_963574415.1 Tarsius wallacei
GCTGGACTCCGGCGATCCTTTTGCCTCAGCCTTCCAAGTAGCTGGAACTACAGGTGCGCGCTACCACGCCCGGCTAATTTTTGATTTATTGTAGAGATGAGGTCTCGCCAAGTTGCCCAGGCGGGTCTCGAACCCGCGGGCTCAGGCAATTCACTCACCTCGGCCTCCCAAAGTGCTGGGATTACAGGCTGAGCCACCGAGCCCGGGCTATACTGGTGTTTTATTATTGGGTACCAAGAGGAGCCACAAACATATTTGGGGGAGGAAGAGGAATAAGAAATTCTGAAGGAACTAGGAGGTTCTGTGTCACTTATTTCCCCTCCTCCTTCAATTTTTCCATCTTTATCCTCTGCTTTAATTTATGCGATATAAAAATCCTCCTCCTTTTTGGGGGATGGAGAAGATCAATGATGATAACTCACATTTAATGATAACTCCTGTACAGATGCTCCTGAGTGATGGAGACATATTAGGGGTTTTACCACTAAATGAATCACCCTCACTTCCCTTTTGAAATAAATCATTTCAGAGTAAAGGGTCAACCTTCATTCTGCATGTAAGGAAATAGAGAAAAGTCATGCAATTATTTCAGTTTAATAAAGGGATTCTGACATGTGTTCTTTATGAAAAAGCAGTAAAAACTAAAATTCAGACCAACAAAACACATTCACTAAAAGGTTTGTGTAGCTTTTTCCCATTCACACTTTTTTTAATAGGACACAGACTAGAAACAGCAGTAAAGGTAGAAAGGGCAGAGGTTTTTCAAGGGTGGGAGTGGGAGCAATACTTCACCACAGGAGCATTTGGAAATATGTGGGACACTGGTTGTCATAATGACTGGAGGATGCTCCCAACATTTAGTCGGTCAGGGTCAGGGATGCTGAAAGTCCTGCTATGTTGGAAACAGACCCACATAGTGAAGAACTACCCTGTCAAATGCTCAAAGAACCCTGATGAGAAAAAAAATGCTCGAGCTGATCAGAAGCACTAACAGGGCAAATTAAACAATTTTTAATTAGCTTAAAAGCAGCAAAAGGACCTTATATGGTGTATGTGGCTGGTTAAATGCTGAATAAGTAGTTTAAAAGCATGCGATTTGTCTGAAACCTTTGTTAAAATTATAAATATTTAGTAGTTAAGAGTTAGGAAGATTGTTTCATGTATAATATCCCCAAATTAATCAGCTATTATAGTTTAAATATGTACAATTTACTGTGCAGAAATTATACCTCAATAAAGTTGCTTAAAGAACTCAGGGAAAAGATGCTGAATTAATTTTAGAATAACTTTTAAACTAAATAAATCTGTTTAGGTCTCAGAGTGAGACTCCAACTCAAAAAAAGGGGAAAAAAATACTATCCCAGGTGGTAGCAACATACCCAGAATTTAGACTTTTCTGTTTGATAACAAGCATCTTAAAAATGAAAGCTATAGCTTAAAGTTATAAAGTCACAGATGCATCATAAGCTGTGAGTAGTAGAAGCCTACAAAAATAAATTAAGGTAAAGTTTTTAAATTGTTATCAAGTTGACTTATAAAAAATAATTTAGTAATTTTCTTTAAAGTCTATAAATTAGGCTGAATGCTCAACTAGGTGCTAAGAAAAATTATTTCCCATTATTAGTAATTTCAGAGTTTTAAGGAAAAGGTCCTAAGAAAAGCAATCTATGTAAGGTTCATCCAGAAATTTAAATACTTCAACTAGTCTTCATGGTTGTGAATTTACAGTTGATCCAGAAATAAAGGCTGCTCTGTTCATCTGGGTTTACTAAGAATACTTTCTCCCTAAACATTAAAAATGCAGTTAGAAACCCAACACTGAATTTTTTAAATAAAAATGTAGGTCCTGAAAGAGTATATGAAAGAACCTTAGTCTACAACTAACTGGCATGCACTCTTTTTGATTTGCAGATACTGTTGACATATACAGTGTAAATGTTTGCCTATATGTTTTATTAGCTATGTGTCATCTATATATAATTTATCTCTACATTCTCAGTTAAAAATACTTTAAAATAGCTGAAGATGAAATATTTCATTGTACTACTAGGTTTAGTTTCTAATCCTCTCACTTTTCTTATTCTCAAATTACTTTCTTTTGTGTCAACTGAATCCTTCAAATGTCCAATGTTTCCTTTTCATGTCTTTTACATGTCCAGTGGAGATCAGTTTGCCCCCTTCACTAGGGTTCTATCAGGAGAAGTTTAATCTTTGGTTCTGGCTAAAAAATATGGCTATACCTTTGAAGATGACGAAAAAGTTTCTCCCTGTGCCTAAGTTTCTCCTCGTGCATAAGATTAACATATATATATATATATGAAAGGAAAAACATAGGAAGAGTATTATTTTTTTGTGTAGATCATTTTTGCTCATGGGAGGTAAAAAACAGTCTATGTATAAATGTAAAAAAAAAAGCTTCTCAGCCCTCACGTAATTCAGAAATAAAACTCCTTCAGCCAGCCACAGAGGTAGGGGAAACAACTCCCAGAGTACACAAGTTAATGGTCCTGTCATCTCTGTCATTCCCACATTGCAACGCCAATAATTCTGCATAAACACAATCATGCTGAGGCAAGCACTGTTGCAGGGTATAAGAACTACACATGCACTGCTCTAAGAAACATAACTTGAAAGATTCATGAGGCATAGCAATGTTTGTGGCAAACAGGACCAAAGTGGAAATCAAATTAATTAGATTTCTAGAGTCTGCTGCTATAGCATGCAACACAAGAAAGAACTAAGCTCCATGATGACTGAGTTGACCAGCATACATACAACCACATTGTCCTCTTTGAGCACAAAGGACACATAAGAACTAACATCTGAGTACCCTATTCCAGGCATGGTTCTAAGCAGTTTGCCTGATGCTGCATGTAATGCTACTATATGAGTTGGTCCACTTGGGTGGTAATAATAGCATGTTACTGGAGTTAAGGTCACAGAGGCAATCACTATATGCTTATTTAACACCATATTAAAACAAAAAATAACTTTTCCATGCCACAGACTATTGGTGGCCTAGCTATCTTTCAAATACATGCTACTGGTCATAATACAGACTGAGAGTGTCCAAAATCCATCTTTACAACTGGAATCAAAACTCAAAGAGATAAGCGGATCTAAACAGATGGACAACCACAAAGTCTGAAGTTCCAATCCTTGAAACTTGTACCACCTAGGTATAGTTAGTCAATTTATGGGAATTATTCAGACTTCATGTTTGTTTTTCCTGCCTCAGTTTTCAGTGTTTTTGTGTTTCTAAACAAGTTGTAAGCAAGACAATGCAGTGTGGATTCTGGTTTCCCTCTTTTTATTCTCTGATAGTTTAATAACATTTGTTCCCCAAATTAGTTTAGGTTTGGTGTCTTTGACAGGAGGTTGAGGTAGTGATGATTGAAGTATGATTATATTTCTTTAATGGTTATTAGGTTTTTCCATTTCCTAGTTTTTCCTGAGCCAATATTAATTTATATTTCCCCAGAAGAGTATCCACTTAAACTGTTTAAGCTTATTGTCATAAAGTTGTTCAAAATAATGTCTTTTATATTTTTAATATATTTTATCTGCAATTTTCTCTCCCCTTCTCTTCCTAATACTGTTTGTTTATGCCTACTGTTTTTCTCTTGATCAGCTTGTCAAAAGTTTCTTGCATTTTCACCTCCCTGGTAGGAGCTCAGTGTGCAGTGGCTGCAAAAAGTAGATCCCCTGGTTGGGTACACAGGTCATCCCTTGTATGTATCCCATTGTTGTTCATTACTCTCTCCCCATTCTTGCCCATATAACTGCCTCTAATTTGTTTTTATTTGCGTCCCAGGCCCCAGACTACCATGTAAGATGCCTTTGAGAAGTCCTAGAACACTCTGGTCCAGGTAGACATTGAAAAACAACAACAACAAATGTGTATTGTATTTTATGTCTTTTCAAAGAATCTGCTCCTAGTATTGACACTTCACTGCTATTTTGTTTTCTGTCCATTAATGTCTGCTTTTATCTTTATTTCATTCCTTCTACTTAATTTGGGCTTATTCTGTTCTCTTCTTAGATTCTTGAGTTGAAAGCTTAGCTCATTTATTTTCTTATGTTAAATTTTAAATGTTTATGTATTTAAATACATAAATATGTATTTAAGGTTATAGCTTTCTTTCTTTAGCTACTGTTACAGATCTAATGTGAAGTAGTTTCATTGTTGTTTAGTTGTAAACATTTTGTAAATATTTCATAATTCTCATAATTACCTCCTAACCCATGCAGTAACTAGAAGATTTCATTTTTCAAAAGCACTGTTTTCTTTTCCCACTATCTTTTTGTTGCCATTATAAAAACTGTCACTCTGTCACAGTCTTAATTCTATATCTCCACATCCTGTCTTTCCAGGTCACTCTTTTTACTAGCTCACTCTATCTTTCATTCTCATGGAATCTCCACTGTCTCCCATGCTCTTGATGTCCTTCATCCCCTTCCTTATCTAACTAAAATTCCATGGTTTATTACTATCATTACTCTCTCCCCTCTCTCCTTTCATAGAACTTGGCAGAACAACTGCTTAAAACCAATTTTCTGCCTACTCCATACCTGCGCATGTGCAACTGAATGTGAGTAGAAAAAAAAATACAACTATGCCCAAATTAAATTCATTACTCTGAAACATTAGTGTGCTATTATTAATGCTGCCAGGCACTCAGAGATACTTCCCTACATCATTTATTTTCCTAGATAACTACTTCACCCCTTTCCCTTTTAACTCAAACACCGAACACTTCCTTTTTCGTGTTCTTTCTTGGCTGATGGTCTTGCTTCCTATTTTGCTAAAAAAACTGGAACAATCAAAAAGAACTTCCATAGACACCCATCACCACATTTAACTACCATCTACCATCTTCTTACCTGTTACCACTGATGAACTTAAACATGCTTCTATTTGAAGCCAATCCTTCAACTTGTACCCTAGATCCTACTCAATGACCTTACTATAGCAGCTCTCCATTTTTCCTTCTACATCATCTTTTTTTTCTTTTTTGCTCTCCCCTGGATCATTCTCACCAGCAAACATGCAGCTGTTTCTCATTATAAAAAACACCCTTCTCTTGACACTATTCCCCCTGCAAGCTCTATTCCATTTCTTTCTCTTCTCTTTCCTGAAAAATTTGTCTATTAAAAAAATGACTTGGGCAACCCCCTTTGGTCCCTTCCCATTATGGGAGCTTTTCTGTCCTCTCAATAAATACTGCTTTCTCAAAACAACAACAACAACAACAAAAAAACAAAGACTTTTTGGCTGGGCACGGTAGCTCATGCCTATAATCCCAGTACTTTGGGAGGCTGAGGTGAGAGGATTGCCTGAGCCCATGGGTTCAAGATCAGCCTGGGCAACTTGGCGAGACCTCATCTCTACAGCAAATCAAAAAACTAGCTGGGTGTGGTGGCGCACACCTGTAGTACCAGCTACTTGGAAGGCTGAGGTGGAAGGATCGCCTGAGCCCAGCAGGTCGAGGATACGGTGACCATGAGTGCACCCCTGCACTCCAGCCTGGGCAACAACAGCAACAAAAAACTTACTTTTCTCAATGTTTTCAATTCCTCCCCTCTCCTCTCAATGTGTCTAAAACTACTTCAGTTAGGCTTTCTGCCACACAGTGCCACCAAAACTACTCTTACCAAGGTCACTAAGTTGCCAAAATCAATATAGCCAGTTCTTAGTCTTTATCTTATTTGACCTACCAGCAACATTTTTTTTTTTTGAAAGCAGGATTTATTGAGAGGACAGAGAAGCTCCCACAGTGGGAGGGGACCCAAAGGGCTTGCCCCTACCGGCAACATTTAACACAGTTGATTTCCTCCCTCCCTCCTTCCCTTCCTTCCTTCCTTCCTTCTCAATAGAATCTCACCCTGCTGCCCAGGCTGGAGTGCAGTGGCACACTCACAGCCATCTCAGCTTCGATGCTGGGCTCAGGTGATCCTTCTGCCTCAGCCTTCCAAGTAGCTGGAGCCACAGGCATTCGCCACCACACCTGGCTAATTTTTTGATTTACTGTAGAGATGCGGTCTCATCACATTGCCCAGGCTGGTCTGGAACCCCTGAACTCAGGCAATCTCACTTCTGCTTCCCAAAGTGCTGGGATTACAGGCATGAGGATTACTTCTTTCTTAATACATTTTCTTCTGTCACACTGGAAGGGACACCATATATTTCTTTGGTCCTCTTCTCTTTCTATATTGTCTGTTATCTCACAAAGTCTCATGGCTTTAAATATCATCTAAATGCTCCATAGCATTTTGGCAGATTTGTATATCCAAACGCCAACTTTTCCAGTTGGATATCTAATGGATCTCTCATATTTAACATGTCTAAAATTGGATTCTAGCCGGGCGCAGTGGCTCATACCTATAATCCCAGCACTTTGGAAGGCTGAAGTGAGAAGATTGCCTGAGCTCAGGGGTTCGAGATCAGCCTGGGCAACTTGGTGAGATCTCGTCTCTGCAATAAATCAAAAAATTAGCCAGGCATGGTAGTACGTGCCTGTAGTTCCAGCTACTTGGAAGGCTGAGGCAGAAGGATCACCTGAGCCCAGCAGGTTGAGGTTGCAGTGGCTGTGAGTGTGCCACTGCACTCCCACCTGGGCGATGGAGTGAGACTCCAACTCAAAAAAATAAAAATAAAAATAAAACTGGATTCTTACTTTTCTTCTCAAACCTGCTTCATCTGCAGCCTTCTCTACATCAGTTGATGGCAACTCTATCCTTCCAGCTGCTCAGGCCAAAAACCTTGGAGCCATCTAAGACTTCTCCCCCCACCAACACCACACATACACACACACACACACACACACATACACACACACCCATGCCTTTCCAGGGAATCCTGGCTCTACCTTCACATATATTCAGAATCTTACCAACTTTCAACTTCACTACCACATGATCCAAGCCTCCATCATCATCTCTTGCCTTGATTACTGTGATAGTCTCTCAGCTTCTACTCTTGTCCCAATTCTAATTAAACATAGCAGCTTGAGTGATTCTTTTAAAACGTAAGTCAGATCACATCACTCCTCTACTCAAAATCCTACAATGGCTCCTCATTTATGCATAGTAAATGACAAAGGCCTATAACACCCTATACTCACATGATCTGATTTTCATTCCTGTTACTCTCTCCTGTAATTTCTTTTATGTTCCAGTGCTTCCCCACTATCTGGCCATTGCTCTAGCTGTTCCCTCTGCCTAGAATACTTCAAATATCTTTGTGGCTAACTTCCTCAGCTTCTTCAAATCTCAGCTTGTCAACAAGATTTACTCAGACTTCCTATCTACACTACAACTTGTACTCTTTCCACTCAATCCTCCTTATTCAACTCTCCTTTCTGTTTTTTCAAACCTCATTGTGTCTAACATATTATATACTTTATTATGTTTATTGCTTACTATCTGCCTTCTCCCCCTACTCCCTGCTAGAATGTATGCTTCAACAGGCCAGGATCTTTGTCTATTTTTTTGACTAAAGAATTCCAAGAGCCTAGACAATAATAGCTGGTAAATATCTGTTGAATGAATGAGTGAATGTTGATTTTTAATTTAGTGTGCTCATAACGTACATGTCCCATGTCTGCTATATATCTATTTGATTAAGCTAGTTAAATATGTTGTTCAAATCCTTTATGTTCTTTAAAGTATTTTTGTTTGTTTGATATACTAGTTTCTAAGAGAGGTGTGCTAAAATCTGCAACACTGAGTGTGGATATACTATTTCTTGGTAATGACGTCAGTTTTTGTTTTATATACTTTGGGACTATATTCATTATTTATAGTCTATTATTTTATATCTTCTTGGTGGATTGTTCCCTATACAAGTACAAGTAAGAATGTATCTTTCTATCATTTGATATTTTTGCCAGCTTTCTCCTGGTGGGTGTTTGCATATTTTTCCCATTTAAAAAAATCTTTCAGTGTTATTTTGAAAACAGCATATGGTAGAATTCAATAAGAGTGTCTCTCTGGCTTTGTAGATGAATTTATATTGTGATTACTTACATATTTTATTTTTTATTTGCTATTTCCATGTTTTCCTTTGCTTTTCTTCATCTTCTTTCCTGTCCTCTATTGTCTTCTTGCTTCTGCCAGTCCTTCTCTCCTTCTGGTTAGGAGTGAGCAGCTTATTTCTGGCTGAGACACTACTGTGATGAGCTGGATTAACCCAGCCCCCATTTGCCGTGTGCTCCTGGGTCCTGGTTCACGTATAGCACAGAAAGGAGCCTTGCAAAAAGCCCTGGTCCCAATTGCCTATGTCCATTTATAGCTTCCCTACCACAGTGGCTCTTCTCTCTATGACTGACCCAAAGAGACTTTCTTTCTAATTTTTAAGTATGACTATGTATTTTTTAAAATCTGTAAAAATTATTTACCCATAATTTCTCTGTTTTGGATTTAGAGAAATAAGGTTCAGGTGTGTCCTCGCTGTCATCTTGAACTAGATGTCTCAGAGTGGCTTTTACTTTTGAGATTATAGCAGTTCAATTCTCCTGACCTCACCAGCCTGTAAATATTAGCATATATACCCAAAGTTCAAACTCAAACCAACTATTAGAAAAAAATTCCCATTATTTGCAATTTGCTTACATTGAAATAAATAACAGATGTACTAAAAAATCAGAACTAGAGGGAAGATGACTTTAAAAAGGTAAGAAACCTTTTACCTTTATTGTAAACCTTATGTGCAAACTGTACCACTGTTTCCCATAAATGGAATCAGACTGAGCAAAAGAAGAGGGTACTTTCCACAGCAGCAGGAAGAGCCACTGCAGCCAACAGAGTGCTGTAATAAGCACCAGCCCTGTACTCTTGCACCTGGAAGACTGCCATCTGCATAGTGGAAAGAATGTTGGACTGGGAATTCAGAAGTGTTCTAGTTCATTCTCTACCAGTAAGTCACTGTACAACTTAAGTTAAACCATGCCCTCTTTGGGGGCTCCAGGCTTTCCATCTATAAAATAAGAGAGTTGGCCAGAACAGTTTCTTTCTTTTTTTTTTTTTTTGAGTCAGAGTCTCACTCAGTCGCCCAGGCTGGAGTGCAGTGGCACGCTCACAGCCACCCCAGCATCGACCTGCGGGGCTCAGGCAATCCTTCCACCTCAGCCTTTCAAGTAGCCAGAACTACAGGCGCGTGCTACCACACTCAGCTAATTTTTTTGATATATTGTAGAGACGAGGTCTTGCCAAGTTGTCCGGGCTGGTCTCAAACCCCTGAGCTCAGGCAATCCTCTCATCTTGGCCTCCCAAAGTGCTGGGATTACCACGACTGGCCCAGAACAGCTTCTAACGTACCTTCAGAAATAATTTTCTGGGCTGTATAAGTAGATGGAGTCTTCCATACTTCAGTTTTCTCAGTAAATAATTTGCAAGATAAAGGAAGAAAACCATGCATTCCTAAAATCAGTCTTCAAATCAAATGGAAATCAGAATCACCAGATGTATGGTCTTATTTGATCACTACTCTGCAGAGGAACAGCTTGGTAGATGGATGAAGTTACCGTGTGATTGTAGATACAATCTAACTTTAAAATAGAAAATGCAAACCAATCCAGACCAAAACAAAAACCTTATGCACAAGTCCCAGATACAACAAAAGGTAAGATGTCTGTTCCTGATAGCTAAGAAGACAAAAAATAAATAAATAAATAAAAATTAAAATCCCAAACTGACTAGATCAAAGTACAGACAGAGACAAAACTAAGCAGCATGCAGCAAAGTTACAAAATGTGAGAGATCTGACCCTGTCTTCACAATTAGAAATTTCATGTGAATGAAAATGTAGGGAAGAGAACGAGAAAGGAAAAGATAAAATCAGAATTCTATTAAATGAAGGAAGAGTGGATCGAGAAGTTTAAAATTGGGTTGAGGTGGTAAGGAAAACTCAAGATTAAATCTCAGAGCTATTTAGAACTTTGACTATGGGTCACAATGAGAATTTATATGAGCTATTTAATTTTGCCACAATGTAGTAAACAACCAAGTTGATTCAGACTTTATAGGTCTGAAGGATGCAAAGTTGGCACATAGCTAACCATAATTTCAACAGTCTTCAGATCACATTCTAAAGACATTGTTTTCTAAAAAACAAAAAACAATAAAAAGCATCTTACCATATACATTGCTATATGTGAGGCTCAGTGCATTGTATCTACATTGCTACATGTATGAAGACAGACTACGAGCAGGTGTCCGCAGATTTCTACCCACTATACCATGCTTCCACCACAGCTGAAATAGGCAGCGAGTCAGAAGAAAGGGACAAAAAGTTCTCTGACGAAACTGTCATTCAGTTCATGAAATGGCCACCGAGCAGTCTTCACTTTCATGCAAACCTTTACTTTTTCTGAGTTTTGTTATCAAAGCATTTAAGGGGGAAAAACTGTACAAATAACAAGGGTGCATTAAAATTCAAGAAATAAAGAAAAGTAGAAAAAGTCACATTTAGTTTCGTTACAGAAACACAACCGCTGTTAACACTTTGATTGTTTTTCTCCCTGGTGGTTATCTGGGCCTCTATATCCTTACAGTTGTCATCATATTACATATGTAATTTTAAATCCAGTTCATTCAGTAACACTTTACTATAAGCATTTATCCATGTTATTACACTATCTTTGTAATTCATTTTTAAATGACTGCCTTATGCTCCAATCCAAAAAAACACCACTAACTGGCTAGTAGATGGGAAATAGTAAAGCAAACTATGATTCATAGTGTTTTATTACATGGATGAATCATAGTTTACTAAACTACTGGCAGGATACTGGACATTTATGTTGTTTCCAATATTTCCACTATTATAAATAGCTAGGCACTCAAGTATCTATATCTAGCATACCTTGTGATAAAAATTTCTATGTGTAAAGCTCTCCCCTCCCCCCAATATTTAAAATTGTTTCTTAGATATAAAATTTCATAAGTGAATATTCTGGATCAATTTGGGACTTTTTGACAGTTTGGAAATTTGCTTCCCAAAAAGGAATCATTAATTTGCATTCCCAACAGTAAGATATAAGAAGACCTATTTCACTATATTTGCAGTTAAGTTGGGCATTATCTTTTCACAGTCTTTTGCCCATTATGATTGGTGAAAAAAATGCTACTTCATTATAATTTTAATTAATAGTTTTGAACATTAGTGAGGCTGTATATTTCCTCTTATGTTTAACTGTTTATTTTGAAACAGTTTTCTAATAATCATTACTATCCATATCAAATTTATTCCTGGAAAGTCAGTTGTAGGATGTAGTAATAATAACAAAAATCCCCCAATGCTTTTAGGAAGTGAATTCTGGAAGAAATTAACCTAAATACATAGCTGGGAACAACTTATTCACAGAGCAAGTCTGGTACACTGCAGTAAGCTTTTATTGATGGTAAAGCTGGAAGCAAGAACTCTCAGTTCCTGACTTTTCCCCCTCATATTTATATCTGTTATATAGTGTTGTTTTATTTGTGATATTTTTCTGAGAGTGATGATGTAATTATGGAGTGGAGAGCTAGGAGGAAAAAGTTCCTATAATAATTTTTGTAAAACTTTTTTCTTTTAGGAAACCACTCTAGATTAATCCAGAAACTCTAAGGGCTGTTTCCCACAACTGTACTCTGTAAAAACTTCTTTAGCTAAGATAATCTTGGGGTGGCTTAGTAGAGCTTTGTCAACCCTGAACTATGCTTTCTCTCTGAAAGCATTCTATATATAAGACTAGACACAGAAAAGGCAGAAGCACAGTCAGAGAAAAAAGGTAGGTCTGGGCAGCATTACCAGTAATGAGCACCCTATGAAGACTGACAATCACAACTCACTAACTAATCCAATAACCAGATCCTTTCATAACTGTTAGCATAACGTGTGGAAAATGCTCCTCTGAGGCAAAAGCATAACTGCCTCTCATTCCTTCAAGATATCCTTGTAGGAGTAGGCAAGAATGTTGATCTACCATATGTTCTCAACAAGAAGAGAAAGCAGAAGTGTGGAATAAGGATTGCTAGGGGGAAGCAATTCAGAGTAAGGCACAGAATCAGTCAGGCACCACAATGTGCCAAATGATTTGATGACAGGATCTGTTTGAAATCTTTAAGTCTTCATGAGAATCTTTTTTTAACAGCAAACTGTCTTGGAGCTCTGCCCAAAAAGCAAATGATTAATAACTGAAGGTTATAAATGCCTAGAAAGTCCATCAAAATCATTATATGTAGACGAGTCACAAAGAGAAGATACCATTCCTTTGGTGTTCTCCAGCCCCACTCCAACAAACTTCACATGTCAGCAACATCTCTTTACGGGCAAACCCACTGGACACTCTTCTGTTTTCAAACTACTGGATGAGATTATAGAGGACTGTTGGGAGCTACAACTTGTCTTTCCAACACCTTATCCCTTTCTCTTCTTTTGGGAACAGAATCCCTATTTCCTATGAGGAGCCTATTCTGTGTAGCTGACCCTCTCGTAACCCTGCCCCTCAAGTGGTAGTTGCTGCTCTTGTTTCTTCTTCATCACTATCGCTACCACCGTCAGTCATTATTATCATCACTACAGTGACTAGCATTTATTGATCACTTACTACGTGCCAGACACTGTTCTGTCCACTTTATATGTATTATCTCACTTAAAGAAATGACCTATGTTATAGGTACTATTATTTAATCCCATTTTAGAGCTAAGGATACTGAGGCATAGGGAGTACATATAATTTTTACAAGATTACACAGTAAGTAGCAGAACAAGAATTTTAACTCAGTTTGGTTCCAGAGTTCAGGCTCTTAACCACTATACTTCACTGCCTCATCTAATCTCTGGCTACAGAAATTGACTCAGGGTAATTCACCCAATCCAAGTAAGGCCAACTAGATATAAGGACTCTAGGATAGAAAAGGTCTTTCTTCCTTTACAGTCTATGAAAAGAAGGTGACAGCTCCGATGACAAAATTTCAGCTGTCTAGATTTAGTTACGCCTGAAACTAGGCCAGGCTCGGTATGCAGATTAACCCTTTATGCTTGAGCTATATGAAGTTAAGTTTCTGTCCTTGAAACATTGAGTCCTTCAAAGTTTTCACTCCCTGCTTTTTTCCTTCTTCTCTGACCATTTCCTTACTGATCTCTTTCACAGTACTGCTCCTCCTCTGCCTATCTCTTAAACACTGGGCTCTGTTGTAAACTGCCTACTCTTCTTTTTTCAACCAGTGCCCCTCCTCAGCACCCCACAATCATTCTGATATGCCTCCCCTGGGTAATGTACCTCCTTTGCTTGCCCCTGCTTAAGAGTCCTTGAATACTGAACCACAGTCACACATGTGAGTACATCATATCCCTTGATCCTGGTGAAGAAAAAAGTTTACAATCACCGCTCTACAAGTTAACCTGGGAAAATATCTTATTTTTCATAGCTTAAAACTATTATCAGCAGGCTGATGCCTTCCAAACATTTATCTCTTACCTGGGAACTTCCCTATACCTCTGGTTTATGTATCTAATTGCCTATAGAACCTTTACTTTCCTCAAATTCAGCATGTCCAAAAGCAAAATCATTATCTTCATCCCCAAATATATTCTTCCTAAATTCTCAGTCTTATTCATAGTATATTATCCGTGGAGTCATCATAATCAGAAACATAAACATCACTAATTGAAGGGTTCTTCAAACATTCATAGAAAACATACTTAAACATGAGGTATTCTGCTAGATACTGGGGATAAAATAATGAACAAGAAACAGATCCTGTCTTTAAGGAGTGTAGGTTAATTGGCAAATACAACATCTGCATGATTATCACTGTGTATTAAAGATAAATTCAAGGTACCAAGGAAAAAAGGGGGGGTCAAAAGAAGCCTTCTTGGGGGGGGTAGGGTCTAACCTAAAACATGAACATGTTTCTAAAAGGAGTGGGGAGAGGAAAAAGCAATAAAGTAAGAGGAAGAGAATTCTAGAGAATGGAAATAACGTATGTGAAAGCTCAAAGATAGAGAAGGAGGCAAAGACTGGTGAAATACCATCATACTAGTCACTTTTTTTAAACATATTTTTTATTTTAAAATTGTGGGGTACAGTTAAGGGTTAGGTATACAAATATGCATCGTGCAGGTACCCCTGTTGATGGGGTGTGCCCCCCCATCCCCAGATAGATATTGACTACCGTTAATCCCACTTCCCCTCCCCTCCCTGCCTCCCCCATAGTTTCCCGCCACTGTCAATCCTTTTCTTATAGTATTAAGATAGTTGTTCAAGGTCCACTTATGAGTGAGAACATGTGATACTCAAATCTTTGTTTCTGTGAGAGATCACTCAGTATTTTAAACTCTAATTCCATCCAGGTTGCTGCGAAGTTCATGATTTTTTTCTTTTTTATGGCTGCATAATATTCCATTGTGTATATGTACCACATTTTTTTATTTATTAAAAACTTACTAAATGTAGGTACTGTGCTAAACACGTTGAATACATTATTATTGCTGTTGCTTATATCAGTTCTACAAAATAGGGATGACAATCTCATTTTTACAGATTGAAGAACTTTCAGAGTTGAGAGAGGCTTTTCTAAGACCATATAGCTAACAAGAGATGGAACCAATTTTGAACCCAGGTCTTCTGGTTCCAAAGCCAATTCCATGCATCTTCCCAAATACCCTGTACTCCTCTTTATGCTTCATTATTCACATCCAGTAAAATATCAAATCCTGCTGAGTTTTCATATATCTTAAATTTCTCCATTCTGTTCATACCTACCATAAGAAACCTAGTTCACTATCTTTCATCTGGACCTTAGGCTCCAATTGTTTTCTAAGTATAAAGTGTATATGTGTGTGTATCACAGTAAATCAGATCAGTGTTACCTCACTGTCACAGCAAGAGAGCTGCCAAGTTATCTATATATAGACCATGGAAGAAATACTCCTGCTTTTGTCTAGGGCTAGCCCTGGAGTAATCTGGAACATTGTCAGGGGTCCTCTCTTCTTCAATTATGCTCTTTTCTTTGGTGATTTCTCCCAGTCTTCTGACTCTAAATCCCATTACTAAAGCAATAACCCCCAAATATATCTCTCCAGTTTTAATGCATCCCATGAGTACCAGATTCTTACTTGATAACTGCCTACTTGACATCTTAACTTGGATGTCTAATAGGGATATCTTCTGCCCCATTAAAATGTGAGTACTATGAGGAGCAGGAACTTTGTCTACTTGTACATTTTGTATCCCAAAAGGATAGTGCCGGACACACACAGTGGATAATATATAACTATATGCTGACTAAACGAAGGGATGCTGCTATGTGAGCAAAAATCTTCTCAAATGGGACTGGACTATCCCAGAGGTCTTTGAGAATTTGGTACTCTGGATTAAATGTGCATTTCTGGAAGAGAAAAAGGAGTAGAGTTTGGCTCTAAGCTCCTTCAGTGTGCCACAGTTAATCTTACTCTTTAATAATGACCTACCTGCAATCTTAATCCCTAAATATGATACCTCTAGGAACGCTGTCTGTCAAACTTGCCTGCTGAGAATTACTTGGGAGACTTTTATAATACAGATTCCCAGGACTTCCACCCTCTACCATCATCATGTCTCCTCCCTATCCAGAATCTCAAGGGGAGATTCTATACTACAAACAAATGACCCCGATGATTCTTATTGACAAGTTTGAGGGAGACTACTATAGAAGCTTTATTTACTTGGTTATTATCATTGAAAATGGCTCAGCTTGCTGGATATCAGTATCCACATGTGCCCTTAGCTCTAAGTCAAGCACTCCAGAAATGACTGATAAGCTGACCAAATAATATTTCATTAGTTTTATTCCAGAGCTCTAGAGACCCTCTCAGATAACATGTCACACACGAGGTAGGCCTTTACTGTTGAGAAAGAATCTGATTTTGTTTACTTGGCACAAAATTAATTATGCCAACCCATGCTCAATTCCCACATCTTATGAGTCTTTACAGTGGCATATTATGTCAGCTTTCATCACTTTTTTCTTTTAAGTTGTCAAAAAATCAGGATTTCCACTTCTCTTTCTAAAAATTCACTCCTTTTAACTATCACTTCAAGCAAACACAAGGTCAACACGGAAGATTTCTGTCACACCCTCCACAGATCCCCCAAAAGTTCTTCCTGCATATATTCAGGACACTAAAGACTGACAAGGCAAAAAGACTAATAAATTCCATAATATACTCTTAACCAAGGAATTCAAATGACAACCAGCAATTAAAGTGAATGACAGCAATTAACAATCTTCTGACAGGTACCCTTCCAGGAATCTGTGAGCCTTAAAGGAGAACTTACCTATGGTCACAGTCTACAAAAAGCTGAACTTCAAGTGTCAAGTGATTATATTTTCCCACCTGTAATCTTAGCTAACCTCAAAGACTAGTCCTTAGGAAGTAGGAAGGAATAAGATCGAACGAAAAAAGCAGATAGGGATACACTGGGAGAATCACTTCAGACTTTCTCCTCAAAAGGCAATAAACTGAAATATACCAGAGAATACATTTAAAATGACATAGAAACAACTCCCCTTCTCTCCTTTACTTTCTCATTCAGGAAGCTTTATAACTAATTACCCGGAGCACAATCCAAAACTCATTAATACATGTTTCCCCCAATCAACATGTATTCTTCCAAACAAATGACTTCCTCTATAAACTATTGATGATAGTAAAGAATCAGGGGGATTGGAAAAATGCTGAGTTACCAGAAAAATACTTGGATGAGAGAAAATTAACATTTGGAGTCATGTTGACATCAGCAAACACTTTCTATATCAATAACCTAGAACAGAGGTCAGCAACCTGGCCTGCAGGCCAAATCCAGTCCACCAACCTACTTGTAAATAAAATTTTATTGGAACATAGCCACTCCCATTTATTTACATATTATGTATGGCTGCTTTCCCACTATAATAGCAGAGTTGCATCAGACTATCAACAAGTAGCTTGGAGAAATGAGAAATTCAGCATTCAGTCACTATAGACAGCCCCATGATTTACCAGTTTGGCATATCACTTTTTTTTTTTTTAGATCTTCAAGATCCTTTAATATTTGAACACATTCATATAAAGCAACAGAGTTGCTCTATATGCCCCCGAACATTCATTTGTATGTGAGGAAATCTATACTTTTTGGAGAACAAAACATGGTATCTAACACTACCTTTGTAAAGCCCTAGATACTCTTGGTGATGATGCCCTAGAAAAAATCATCAGTGCTGCAGTGATTCCCCTAAAACTTTTGACAGAAAGGGGAATCACTGTAGCACTGTTGGGCAATTCACCGGCCAAGGGGAACAGCCCAACAGCAGTAAGACAAGGTCAGTGAGAGAGCATATAGATTTGGTGTCAATGTGCCAGGATATCACTTTTGTAAGCCCCCCAACTCCCAAGCAAAATGTCATCTTAAAGTATAAAATGTTTTATTTGGTGATATAATATCCAAGCATATTAGTTTTCTCTTAAATTGCTTCTATCACCTGAAAAAATTCAGAAATATAACAAGAGCTATAAAAGCTCCAAGGTCATAGTAAGTATTTTAGTTCAAGCTGTTTCTTAATTTGCCAATGGGTTTTTTAAATGTCCCTCCTTTCCATGTATTAGCCAATGACAATGGCATAGTTTAAGGTATAAGAGTTCAGGTTGTAATAAAACATTTAAAAAATTTTAAGGCATAAAAAAGCCAAGCAGTTTTCTAAGCGCACACTCTATTAAGGCACACCTATGTGAACACTTATGTACTTAAAAGATCATAATTAGTTACAAAACTATGGTTTCTCTATTAAGAGATTCATGTCACTAAATGGCTGCTGATTCTTGTACTTGCTTTTTTAAAAACTGAGAGGTACAGAGAAAAATTAAAACTGGTAGGTTATAACCATTCATCTTTACATTTTCACTCCAACCATCCTACATTTTAGATCCCATCAAAATAACACTTTCATAGGCAACATCTGTTAGTGCCTCAAGCTCAACATTCCTGCTGGGGCAAATCTATAAACACACCATTTGCCAAAAAAGTGCTTCAAATCCCACATTAAGCTTTCTACCTCAATCACGGGACTGGAACTCTAACATTAGCTAAGCCTAAGCCATGGTTAAGGCTCTCCAGTCATGCTATCAACTGAAGAAATGAATACTTTTGTAACCAAGGTAACCCTTAGACTCCAACTGAAAGGAGACCAATTATTCCTAGAGGCTCTCTATGATCAAAGCCAACATAGGACTAACTACTTTGATAAAAGAGTTGAATCCAAATGCTTTGAAGACAACCTTATGAAATTGTCATCATGGTAATGATCGGGTACCAGGAATGCTCAAGTTGAAAATGATCTTTTCTTTTTTTTCTTTTTTTTTTTTTTTGAGTTGGAGTCTCACTCTGTCGCCCAGACTGGAGTGAAGTGGCACACTCCTGGCCACCGCAGCCTAGACCTGCTGGGCTCCAGCGATCCTTCTGCCTTAGCCTTCCAAGTAGCCGGACCTACAGGCACGTGCTACCATACCCAGCTAATTATTTATTTATTTATTGTAGAGACGAGGTCTCGCCAAGTTGCCCGGGTGGGTCTCGAACCCACGGGCTCAGGCAATCCACTCGCCTTGGCCTCCCAAAGTGCTGGGGTTATAGGCTGAGCCACCGAGCCCGGCCGAAAATGATCTTTTCTAAAGAATGCCATTAGTTGGTTCCAAATGCTAAAAAAAGAGGGAAAGAGAGAGAGAAAGAAAACCTTTGGAAAAATATCAGCAGGAAATTCACTAGAATGTTAATAATTTCTTCTGAATAGTACGGTTATGAACAATTTTTCTTATTCTTGATAGCTGAAACAATCCCCTTTTTATAACAAATATTTTAACATCTTTCACCTATGCTATCCTGAAATGGAAATCACTGATATAAAACTTAGCTAAAATAATTTTTAAAAACCATAATATAAAGAAATAAAAGCAAAGTAATTTATGATAAAATATGTATTTTAATGTGTTAATTCCTGGGCAAACAACACTAGAAGGCATAATGAAGCAGAGAATTGGATACATCACAGAATCATCATGAAGACAGAGGTCAAATGCAGATCTGTAGACTGTGTAGCATAATGTTGTCGTTATATAAGTGGCATTGTCAGGGATGAATAAAACCAAGTACACTTTCTCTTCAATTTACATGGTGGTTAATTTTTTAGAAGAGTCTTCTGCCACGCCCATCCCCATTTCCTAAAACTGAGTTTATACATAAAATCAAGTTTGGTTTTGGACTCAGATAATAGGTTTTCATCTATGACTGCCAAGGGAGACAATCAAAAGTCAAGCAAGCTTCAGGACTCTTGTCTGATGTGGGACATCCAAGAATCTAGCATCTCTGGCCCCTTCTACTTAATGTATATAGTATATTCTCCATCATTGTGTTCCCTGAAAGTACCCCTATAAATTTTTATAACCCTCTCCAGCAATGCTCCTGCTGTTTTTGAGAGTTGCTGCTTTATACTTTTCTATACTTCATAAATTTTCTTTAATGAAATGTATTATCTTTTAGAATCATTTTTTTAAAAGCTCTAGCAGAGTTTTAAGCTCATCAGTGTTCCAAAAAGACATAAGATGACAGGTAACTAACACAAACTATATCTTGAAAGTAGCTGGAGGCAGAAGGAGCAAATCAGAAGAAAGGAAAAGGTAAAGAAATTAACTACAGTATCCTTAGTAGTTGAATAAACCTTTCACATCTTTAGAGAAGATGCTTGGGAGAAGCCCAAACAGATACCTTGAAGACCTATTTATTCTATCTTAAAAAAGATTTATGATTAAAGTAGAATTCACTGAAGTAATGGGATGCTGGGTTAAAAAATTACAGGGTCTCAAAGGAATACATGTGAGCTTTGATTACTAAGATTTCCCTGGCAACAGCATGAACTAAAATTAATAGAGTCCATAAAAAGAAGATGCCAAAAGAAACTTTGTTCTTAAGATGGTTTATACAGCTTGGGCTAGAGCAAGGCACAACCCATATATAGAAAATCATAGCATCTGCAGTATTTTAAGAAACGATAGTCACAAAGCAAGAACAAATGTACAGTGAGTGGGAAGATCCTTCCAGCCCAATGTGTAATCAACCACTAGAGAAGATTCTTTAGTGTACACTGGATAACAGGCAGCTTCCCACACACAGAGTTGGTTGGCTACCATTTATCAATCTCTATCTCCTTCCCTGGGATTGCCCATTGTCATAAATTGTAGAAATCCAGGACAGCTTGCTTTTCTACATGTGGAATGCCAAACAACCCAGAGGCTGGCTACAACAGGGCTGTCTAAAACAGTCATTGGTTATAAAATCTATCCTTATTTCTTATATTCTTATGAACATTATGTTACCAAAATTCTCAGACTTCTCAAAATCCTCTCATTCTGGGAACAAGCCAATTACGTTTTCCTTTGTTTTTTTTTTTTCCGTTGTCTGCCTAAAAATAAAAATTGAGGGGAGAGAAATCTGTATTTTATTACCTCTTTAACTCTGTTAAAAGCAATAGAGGCTTGCATCAAAAAAAAAAAAAAAAAAAAGACTGTGGGTGTTATATAGTAAACTACAAAAAATATTAGTATATAACAAAAATAACTACCCCTATCTGATCTCACCTACTATGTCTTTAAACTTAGCCAAACTGTTGTTCTATCTGAACAGTGCAGGCTTGTCTGGGAAATACCTTACCATATT
The DNA here is from genome assembly GCA_963574415.1 of Tarsius wallacei. Lineage (NCBI taxonomy): Eukaryota > Metazoa > Chordata > Mammalia > Primates > Tarsiidae > Tarsius > Tarsius wallacei. The sequence continues at coordinate 20,709 of CAUYQG010292509.1, forward strand.
AGGCAATCAGGCCCCAGAGAGAAGAGAAAGCAAAACAGACCTAGAATTTTACCTAAAAGGAAAATGGCAATGATACTGCCTGCCCAGTAGAGGAGAGAGGACAGAGAGTTGCTGGCTACCACCCAGCAGCTAAAGGGACTTCACAATTAAGTAACAAGATGAAAAAAATTAGAAAAACAGGAAAAAGGGTTATTTACTCACAGGTAGGGGGAAAAATAGTAAAGATCTATGACACTAGAACTGCTGAAGACATAACAAAGAACATAAATGAGAGGGGCTGTTGAGGCATAAAAATGAAAGTCTGCTTGATTAACAGAGAAATTTGCAGGGATTTCATTTGATCAGGGGCTCAAAAGGTTACGAGCACAATTTGAAACATTTAGCCCTTGTTCCTTCTCTTCTCATTTCTCTTCCCCTACTTTAAATTGTAAAAGCAATCCCTTTTACAATTGACTCCTCAAAATTCCTCAGATATATGTCAGAATACAGGATGGAGCTACAGAGGAGTTTTCAACTACTACTCTGACTCTTTAAATAATTCATTCTTTAAGAATAAATTAATATATAACTTTAAAATCACATGATTCTAAGGTCAATACAAGTATTCCAAAAGTCTTACTTTCATCCAGACTTAGGATTTACAGATTTAAAAAATAATTAAAATGAGTCTCAGTCATATTTAACTATGTAAGTGTACTAGCTCATTTTCATTTCACAACTATAAGAGGTAGACACTATTATTATCTCTACTTTACAGATGAAGAAACTGGGACATAGGGAGGTTAGGTAACTTATCCAAAGTATATAATGGTCAAGCTGGGGTTTAAACTCAGGGTCTGTACTCTTAACTACTATTGCTTGTCATAACAGTATACAGTATGACATTATATATATATATATATGCATATATATATTTTATATATAAGTGCGTGTATGTGTATATATATATAAACATAAAGATTTGACTTTATATACCTTTTGAAGATAGTATAACAGTTGTGGACTAGGACTTAACAACTATGTGATCCTGGCAAGTTCCTTAATCTCTCTAGGCCTCAGTTGTTAACTTTAAAATGAGAGGGCTAACTAAGTGGCTTTTAATTTTTTTTCAGTCCAAATTCAGTCTATAATTGCCATTCTAGCCATCACAAAGCTGAATCATATATTAATATACAATAACAACTAGAAATAAAAGTTTTTCAAACAAAGCCTCCCTCTCCCTCCCTCCCTCCTTCCCTCTCTCTCTCTCAGTGTACAGTGGTATGATCATGGCTCACCACAGCCTTGACACCCTGAGTTCAGGTGATCCTTCCTCATGCTTCAGTCTCCCGAGTAGCTGGGATTACAGGAACATGCCACCACGCCCAGAAAATTTTTTTAGTTTTTTTTTTTAAATTTTAGCAACAAGGTCTCACTGTGTTGCCTAGGTTGGTGTCTCAAACAATCCTCCTGTCTCAGTCTCCCAAAGTGCTGGGATTCCAGACGCGAGCCACTGTGTCCAGTCAGAAAGTATTTTCTTAACTGACATTGAAGTGATAGTTATTTTAAAAACGTAACAGAACTGAGGAAAATTAGGCAAAGAAAAGGGGATTAAAAGGTGAGTTAACAGATCATTTGTAGACATGGTTAAGCAACAGAATCCCCCTAATGTAACAAGAACAGTCTTATGACAGACAAGGACTTCAAAGTCCTCTAAACAAGGTATGTAGAAAGGAAGCAATTTCTATTTCAAAAGATGTTAGAAGGCTGGGTGTAATCCCAGAACTTTTGGAGGCCAAAGTGAGAGGATTGCCTGAGCCCAGGAGTTCGAGACCAGCCTGGGCAACACGGTAAGACCTCATCTCAACAATAAATTTTAAAAAATTAGCCAGGCGTGGTGGCATGCGCCTGTAGTCCCAGCTACAGGAAGGTTGAGGGAGGAGGATTACCTGAGCCTCAGGGGTCAAGGCTGTGACAGCTGTGATCATGCCACAGCACTCCAGCCTGGATGTTAGGGAGGATGCCCTGGGATGTCCAGCTCTCCTAAACTGCTGCATGGCCCTTTTATAAATGGGTGAACAGATGTCATGGGTAATATCCCCATAAAAGTAGGGAAAAAAATAAAATTAGAGCAATAACAAAACTGCTTATTCTGTTTGCTTTGCTTGATTTTGTTTTGGAAAAAAGGAAAACTGCATTCGTATTTTCAGAGTCAAGTGCTAGGATTCCTTAGTCTACTTTGCTGTTCTTCTCCTTCTCCCCCATTTGAACTTTGGAGTGTCCCAGGGCTCTGTTTTATGGACCTCTTCTCTATCTACATTCATTCCCTTGATGACTGCATCCAATCTCCTGTTTGTTTTTCATGGTTTCAATGGACACTTATTGTTTATTAAGCAGATCATCAACTTCATCTCCCTACCTACAACTGGAATTTCACCTTGTGAGTGAAATGCTGAGTAGTAAAACAGTGAGATTTGTTCTGATTAGCTTTCAAAAAAAGAACTAAGCTAATACAACTCACTTTCTTTTAACAGGCAAAATATAAATATATGCACTCTAGAATGCACAAAGGTTTGGTTACTAAGAAATTCAAATGAGATCTTGAAGAATAAAGGCAAAACCAGGGCATAGTAAAGGTAAGCTGGGATGCTGTGCAACTGTTTTAAGAGTTCCTGGCACTGCATCTTGACCACTAGCTGAATCTTGGCATGGAAGAAGCTTTTAGCTAATGCCAAGTGTAGATGTAGAAAACACTTAAGTTGACTTAGGGCTGTGCACAGGAACCAAAAAGCAGGAAATTTCATGGTCTTCAAATATAATCTATGCTTAGTGACGTTGAAGTTATATATGTAGCCTACCCTCTCCCTTGAACTCCAGATTCCTACATCCAATTGTCCTCTTTCAATTAGTCCTATTAGATTTAACACTTTAAAACCAAATGCCTGCTCTTCTTTCATCAAATCTATTCTTTTGAAATGAAAGTTCCACGTTTTCAGTTGCCTTAGCTAAAAGCTTTGGTGCCAATGTTGACCCTCCTTTGTTTTCTCATTCCAACCTCCTGTGTTCTTCTGATTCCTCCTTTACCCTACTCTATGTGGTTTTTCCATAGCACTTATATAACCTTTTAATATAATATTTACTTTTCACATTTTATTGTCCATCTCTCCCATTAGAATGTAAATTCCATAGGAACGGGACTTTTTGTTCATAGTTGCATCCCCCAAAATCTAGAAAAGTGCCTCATCATAAAAGGCACTTAAAGCACTTGTTGAATGAATAAATGGGAGGATGCTTATAAAAGAGAAGGTATACATTCTGGGGTATTTATTTTCTGTTAAAGTTCAAAACCAAGCTTTGCCAGCAAATTTCAGTTGTGTTCGGTCTTTTGTTTGGTTTGAAAACCTTACATTTAATTGCTTACCTCTTTTAGAACACTTTACCAACAGACCTCTTCACTAGCATACCACCAGTTATCTAAGGCAGACACCTTAACATCCATAAATCAATAAGTTTTTAATAACATCTTTTACCAGTGCAGACCTACTGATTCCATCCTGGATTTGGACAACTATATTGTTAACTTTGAGGATAAGGTTTCAGTGATTTTGTTCAGATTTGACTGCCATCTGAGTTGTCTAAAAGCCACAGGGCAAAAATTTCCTAAGGAAAAAAAAAAAAGTATGGAAATTCTTACTTCCTGACAGACATAACTACCCACCTATGTCAAGGACAGCAGAAGAATGCTGATGCTCTACCCACTGAATCTCAATACTCTGTAGGATTTAAGTTGTCTTTCAAGAAGACATTCCTTTACTCAGGGAGGTGAGGTGCTGCTAGCAAGTCAATTCGGACATGTAACAACCTGCTGAGTAAAAAAAACCAAATGGATAAATATGGACTGGAATAGGATAGGGTTCCCTGAAAAAGAGTACAAGGTGCTCACCTGGCAGCAATGTTGTATCCCTGAATAATTCTTAACTTCTCTGGGCTTCAGTTTTCTTAACTATAAAATGAGGTTCCTAACCTAAGTTATCTCCCTTCCAATCCTACGATATCAAAAGTTGGGAGGCAAGTATCTTTACTATATTGAACTGGGTTTTTAAACAAACCCTTTAAAACAAAAGCAATTGTCTTCTGCTTGGCTTCTTTAGGACACCATTCTGCTTGTTCACTGTCTTTTTTGTTGACCACTTGTGCCCTCTAGTGAAAAATTCAATTATATAGCAGGATTGGTTTGGAAAATTGCTCCAGAGGAATAAATGAGGAAAACAAGAATGCAGTAGATAGGGTAACCCCCTCGGGCCCCCTCCCACTGTGGGAGCTTTTCTGTCCCCTCAATAAATCCTGCTTTCTAAAAAAAAAAAAAAAAGAACGCAGTAGATAAAACTCAAGGTAAAGCAAAAGGAATGCAGGGCAAAAAATATAAGTAAAAAAAGATGGAAAGAACCCAAATGGCTATCACCTTATGTGGTGTGTCTATGATTGTTCCTTCCAGGGCAAATATTCTATACAATTACTACTATAGTAGAGAAAACAGCAAACATACTCTTCAATATAAAAGCATTTTCAAATATGATTAGAATACGTCAAAATAGTCGGGCTCGGTGGCTCAGCCTGTAATCCCGCGCCTTTGGGAGGCTGAGGTGAGTGGATTGCCTGAGCCTGCGGGTTTGAGACCCGCCTGGGCAAGCAAGACCTCATCTCTACAATAAATCAAAAGTTAGCTGGGTGTGGTAGCGCACGCCTGTAGTTCCAGCTACTTGGAAGGCTGAGGCGGAAGGATCACTGGAGCCCAGCAGGTCGAGGCTGCGGTGGCCGGGAGCGGCCACCGCACTCCAGTCTGGGCGACAGAGTGAGACTCCAACTCAAAAAAAAAAAAAGAATACGTCAAATTATATTATATTAGTATACATCAAATTAAGTATATGTCAAATTAAGATTCAGATTATGTTTCTTTTTCACACAGCAAGACAAAGGATATATTAATATTCCCAGAAATTATCACATTCCTAATGTAGATGATGAAAGAGAATTGCTTTAAACAATCTATCAAGGAGGTGCTGAGATATCAACTTACATGTTCGTTGTAAGTGTCACTGGTTCATTATATCTATTGAATTTAAACTATGCTGAATTTAAGTATGGTTCCTTGTTCCTCTGTGTCACCTGCATAGCAATGCATGACTGGTCTATCGTATACTCTCTTTTTTAAATTTTATTTTTAATTAATATATAATAATTATACATATTTCTTGGGTACAGAGTGATATTTCAATACATGTAAGACAATCAAATCAGGGTAATTAGCGTATCTATCACTGCAAACATTTATCATTTCTTTGTGTTGGGAATATTCAAAATTTTCTCTTCTAACTATTTGAAAATATACAATAAATTATCATTAACCAAATTCACGCCTCAGTGCTACAGAACATTAGAACATATTCTTCCTATCTAGATTTAATTTTTTATCCATTAACCAACCTTTCCCCATTCCTCTCCCTCACCCTTTCCCATACTCAACCACAATCCTAATCTCTACCTCCAGGAACTCAACTTTTTTTTTTTTTGAGTTGGAGTCTCATTCTGTTGCCCAGGCTTGAGTGCAGTGGCATACTCACGGCTACCGCAGCTTTGACCTGCTGGGCTTAGGCAATCCCTCCGTCTCAGTCTTCCAAGTAGCTGGAACTATAAGCGGCGCTACCACGCCCAGCTTATTTTTGGATTTATTGTAGAGACAAGGTCTCACCAAGTTGCCCAGGCTGGTCTTGAACCCCTAGGCTCAGGCAATCCTCTCACCTCAACCTCCCAAAGTGCTGGGATTACAGGCTAAGCCACCGCACCTGGCCGGAACTCAACATTTTAAGCTCCCACGTATGAACGAATACATGAGGTATTCATTTTTTCTGTGCCGGACTTATTTCACTTAACATAATGACCCCCAGGGTTATTCCCTGATGTGAATGACACAATTTCATTCCTTTTATGGCTGAATAGTATTCCACTGCACACATGTACATTTTTAAAATCTATTCATCTACTGATGGACATTTAGGTTGATTCCATAACTTGGCTATTATGAATAGTACTGTAATAAACATGGGGTGCAGATATCCCTTCGATATATTGGTTTCCTTTCCTTTGGATCTGGTATTTCTATTTTTAGTTTTTTAAGGAATCTCCACACTATTTTCTATAATGGTTATACTAACTTACATTATTGCCAATAATATAAGAGTTCCCTTTTCTTATACATTTTTTCTCATTCCCATACAGTTCCCATTTCTTATATAATAAGGAAGTTCCCACATCCTTATAAGCATTTGTAATTTTTTGTCTTTTTGATAACAACCATTCTAACTGGAATGGGATGATATCTCATTGTGGTTTTGATTTGCATTTCCCTGACCAAATACTCTATTGATAACAAACATCAGGGCCATTTCTGCCCATAAATCTTATCTGTATGTAAATGTTGGTTATATTTTTCCAGGTATATAAAAGAGAAAATAGATTTCAATGACCTCAACAGAGATTTAGGTTAAACAATAGAAAAGTCCTCTAAACCATTTGTTATTGTTCCTGATATAGAAGTGAAAGATTAAAGAATCTTCTTTTGAAATCTTTAGGAAGATGCAGAAAATCCATATACATATTTGGAATCATTTAGCTCTAACCTAACTGGAAGTATAAGATAGAGATAATAACCATTGATGTTTCCTTTCTATCCTTAAAATTAAATATTATTACTGGATAATTCCATATATAAGAAGTTCAGGAACAAGCAATACCATCTGTGGTGTTAGAAATCAGAAGACTGGTTGCCTCTTGGAATAGAGAATTGAATGCAAAGGGGGATGAGGGAAACTTTTAAGGTGATGGATAAGTTCTACATTTTAATTTAGATGGTGGTTATACTTGTACATACAAGTGTCAAAACTCACCAAACAATACATTTAAAACCTGTGCATTTTATTAAGTATATATTATACCTCAGAAAAAAAATAGATGCCAGAGTCTTGGGAAGAGTTAACTTTAAAAATAATAGCTATCACTACTCTTAAGGAGTGAGCTAGAAGAGAGAAGCTGGTGTTATCTGAATAGTAGAAATAGTTTTACTGAGATAAAAGTCAAGAAAAAAAGAAATGCCCAGGCTTCTCAGCAGTATCCATGCTGACTAGCTAACAACAATAACATCTCAACAGAATGCCCCCTCCTTTGACTGCTTATTTGTTGCTGCAGAGTTGAGTCAACTCTACTACCTGATGGACAGACAAGGAGTTTGGGGAGAGAGAGTGGTCATAAGATACTACTGATTGTCTCAAAGTAGAACTGCAGTAATTTATATTGGGCCATGGCCAGGTATGTTGCCCTGCAGACCCATATGGATAATGGTATCACGTCTGCTAGCATTAGAAGAAAGTGCTCAGGAGAAAAAAACAGATAAGAGTTTCACTGAAATTAACTGACACAAACAGAAGACTTTTACAAAACGGATGCCTCACCCTGTGCTGACTCATTATAACCCTTCCCTTCTGCACTGCTGGTGGGGCTAGAGATTGGCACCTGGAATATGCTTATACAAACTCTGGCTTACCTGCATACCAGTTACCAGTCTAGAGATAATAGGCTGTTTATTCTTCTCTTAGAGTCACATTGAAGTCTGCTTGACATATGGTAAACACTAGTAGATGCCTCAAGCAACTGAATGAGTGGAATATTTTTCAGTCTGACAAATTACTTTCATGCCAAACCTTAACAGTCTCTGTTTCTCCTCATAATTTTAAGTCAATGGTCCTAAAATGAAATTCTCTAGGATGCACTGAATCAAGAGCATCCGAATTTTCCTTACTTGGTGCCCTAGGCTGGGATTTTCTAAGTGCCAAGAAGTTCAGAAAAGCAGAGACAAAGATTTTCATTGGCAAAAGACAACAAAATCTTCTTATTGTAATTCCCTGGGTTTGAATGGCCCAGATAACCCTCTAGGGAATATGGTTCTTTCAATGCTCTGTAATTTATTACTCAGATTCTCTGTTTAGCATCTTGTAATTCCCCAAAGGAACTTCCCTATAATCACTCCTCTTGTTTCCAAAAGCTTTTCCAAGCCCCTTGAAGAATCTAAGAGTTGCTGTTATGTGCACACACATGCAGACACATGCACCTACTCTTGTCCCAAGGGAATCTCTATGTGTTATTTTCACATTACACAGTTTATCTTTGTGAAGTAGTCCCAGCTTCAACCCAAGGCAGGCAATTCTCACCTATAGCACCATTAGTCATTATGGACATTGCTTTATGGAATGCGACTATTGACTGTTCTGGATCTTAACTAAAATGTAGGCAGGTAAATGACAATGTGCTATTTATATATCCTCTGCTAATAAATTAGAGTTAGTTATAGATTTTCAGCATGAGTTATTAAATATACTCTGAGAATGTACTTCCAATAAGCTGTGCTGTCTTTTTATATAATTTCAATAGAAAAGCACATGTATTTCAATTAATTTAGTCAAAACCAAGTTCTCACTTTCTAGAAAATAGTACTTAAAAGAAAAATACCAGCTTTCTGTCATGTCTGAGTGGCTTACAAGAGCCTAGAGTATCTTCGAAAAAGCTGAGCTCAGGCTTTCACTACAGAGAAGAGTTAGATGCCAGGCCCTAAGGGGTCGAAGTCATGTGAGAAGTCAGGTGTTTAATCTTATTTCAGAGTCAAAGAAAAATGAGTTGTGGACTTGTCTGGTATTTTATATTCCCCACATCATTGTTATTGTCATTAGTGTAGATCCATAAGGGAATTGGTATCACGCTTCACTTTTCTTTCAAAGATTTCAAAATATTTTACACAACCCAATAATGTACTCACAGGAGAGAAAATTATGGATCCTATAACAGTGTTAGACATTGATAGCAAGCATAGGAAAATGTTGAAAACTGGTTCAAGAGCATGGGCACTGTTACATCATGTGAGAGATTAATACTGCCAATAAATACCTGCAGCATCACTCAGAGGAACGTCTATCTCCATCCTTCCTCTCAATTCAAATCTACATAAGGCCTGCTTCTTTCTTCTACTAAAACTGTATGCCCAAGAGCAAGAATGAGCTTTAAAGGGATATGTCTCACTGGCCTGTCACTTACCCGTGTTTCTTTGACCTCCTCAGAGCCATCAGTTTCATCCTCCTAGAAAGGAAAGAGGAAGAATATCAAGATAATGATTGTCACAGACATCCTTGAATGCAATGAGGTCAGTTCCCATCAATTGTGCATCTTGGCATTTCAAACATGGGCAATGAGAACTGACTGCCAAGTCAATTCTGCCAAGTGATGCTCTGTTACTATTACTTTTAACAGCCATCATAGGCAGGCAACTTAGAAACATCACCCGTAGTCAAATATCCAATGTCAAATCAACCACAGTTGGAAAAGGGCTCTCTTCAAGACAGACAGACTTAATTTCATCTTTGTCAATATTTATCAGCTTATTGGACCTTATAATAAATGAATTCTTTTACAATTATGGTTGCATTTCTTGTCTCACTAAATAAGCTTACCTAATTTTCAAATGAATCACTGGTCATCAGGATCCCCTGTTCAAGTTATTGGCCACTTGTTCTTTATTATGCCAATAACAAAGTTGTTAAGGAGGGAATACAACAAGATATGAATGAATTAAAGTACTGAATGTATGTTTGCAGTAAGCAAGCACTGGTGCACCCATCTTTATTTTTTAAAGCCAAAGTTAATGTTTTATGTTCCTTTTTTCTTTTAAAAGAGTAAAACTGAGTCAGATGAACTTGTATTACTTACAGATTTTATTTTTTGAGTTGGAGTCTTACTCTGTTGCCCAGGCTGGAATGCAGTGGCACGAACACAGCCACCGCAGCCTCTACCTGCTGGGCTCAGGCGATCTTTCTGCCTCAGTCTTCCAAGTAGCTGGAACTACAGGCACACACCACCATGTCCAGCTAATTTTTGATTTATTGTAGAGATGAGGGCTTGCCACGTTGCCCAGGCTGGTCTCAAACCCGTGGGCTCAGGCAATCCTCTCACCTTGGCCTCCCAAAGTACGGGGATTATAGGCATGAGCCACTGTGACCAGCCTACTTACAGATTTTAAATTCCTTGAAATTTTTGTAGCTCTCCTAAATATTTAGCTAGAATCTCTCCTTATATGTGGTATTAAGATATTGTAGACCAACTACATGACATTCAGGGTGTATTAGGGATGACTGCCAAAACTTGATAAGCTTATTCACTTATTATATTTACTTATATGGTTGTTTACTTCCAGTCTCTTTATTCTTTACCAATTATTTACTAAGTGTCTACCATGTGCTTAGCACTTTCCTAGATACTGGGAATCCAGCAGGAACATACCAAATGAGTCTCATACTAGCTGAGTCATTCTTTTTCTCTTTTCCTCAGTAACACTTCTTGACAATCTGCAAGATTCATGGCACCATGTGGGACTTTTTCTTTTGAACTCAACTGAAAGGATGGCAGCCAAGAGTAATATGATATGCCCCAGCATAGACCAATACACTTACATCCTTTGTCCAGAAATTGATGCCCGTGCCTCTTCGCCGTTCCTTGGGCCGCCTCCTCTCTCGGATGGACAGCCTACTAGAGGACTGCTCATCCAAATCTGCTTCTTCACCTTCTGGCCAGAGTAAAACAAAGTATGGATTTTAAGAATCTGGGACATGTGCACTGGGAAGGGACCTGCATCTTTTGAAATTCTGCATACCATTTTTGTTCATTTCCTTTGCAGTTGTAGTGTCTGAACTCTCAGAATCGGGGACTGAAAATCTATTTGTCCGTAGCAGATGGGAACTTGTGTAGAGTGAGGGTCTTGATGCAGAAGGAGACACCGGTGTTGTGGGTTCGTCTGGCTGAGGTGGACACCTCAAATGAAGACAGACAGACTGGAAATAATCCAAAGAGGAGATATTAAAGGTCAAGTCTATCCAAAGGATAAGGACAACAGGTTATTTTTTCTTCTATATCAAGAAGTTTATTAGTACTTAATGCTCAATAAACTGCTAGTGAGTAATAAACTGCTAGTGAGCAGAACTGAAATTAGTTAATTGGAAAAAAACAGCTTCTGGGCTCCTACTTTGAGAATATCATTATGTTGATAGCAGTCCAGGTAAATTATTCCTAAATTGGCCAAAGGGCATTAGATAGCATTAACTGTATAAATAAAAATTCCTTTGATCTTGGAATAAAAATAAGAATGATGGCCTTTTTAAGATGGGGTACTTAAAGGCAAGGTTTATGCAGGAAAATAAAAAGCTCAGGAACACGAAGAAACAGAATGTAGGAATTATCTGCGAACAGAGAAAAAATGTGAGCATTCTACCCATTTCTGAATATTCTACCAACTTGCCATAACCAGGTTTATTGAAACTTTCTAAAGTTTCCATTTCCTCTTTTGTAGTTTGCTTGTTTTTTTTTCCTTCTGAGTGTTAGATAGGTAGAGCCTGTCAATAAGCATTACCTTGGTTCATTGAGGATGCAGAGATAGATAAGTTCTTATTACACATTTACAGCACAGAGATTGTATACTTTTTTGTTTATAAATTATAAGGAGAGAAGCAATAAAATATAGTAAATTTGGAATCAGACATATCTTGGTTCAAATTCTAGCTTTTAGCACTTACTAGCTGCATGACCTTGAATAACGTACTTAACTTCCTTGAGCCTCAGCATTCTCACCTGTAAAACAGGGATAACCCCTTCTTCAGAGAGGATCGTGAGGATTAAATGACATAATGTGTGTTAGGTCCTTAGAAGAATACCTGTTAATAAGTACTCAATAAATAGCTTATAAAACAAAATGTACAATAGAACCTTGGTTTATGGCATTTAGTCATTCAGAATTAGAGCAAGATATTCCTTTCTTCTAAAACTACAGTGACCTCAACATTTATCAGTTCACACTGGGGCATTTTTGAGAGTGAAAAAAAAGCAGTAATGATAATTACACAGAAACCAGATGCAGTGGCCATGTCTGTAATCCTAGTACTTTGGGAGATTCAAGACAGGAGGATCGCTTGAACCCAGGAGTTCAAGACCAGGCAACATAGTGAGACTTTGTTTCTTTTAAAAAAAAAAAACAAAACCAAACAGCACTCTGGGAGGCTGAGAAGAGTGGACTGCCTGAGCCCAGGGGTTTGAGACCAGCCTAGGCAACTTGACAAGACCTCATCTCTACAATAGATCAAGAAAAATTAGCTAGGCGTGGTGGTGCATGCCTGGTGTTCCAGCTATTTAGTGAACTGAGGCAGAAGAATCGCTTGAGCTCAACAGGTTGAGGCTGCAGTGGCCGTGAGTGTGCTACTGCACTCCAGCCTGGGCAACAGAGTGAGACACCAACTCAAAAAAAAAAGAAGATAATTACACAGAGATAGCAGTCATAACTGGAACCATCTTAGGTAAGTTAGGAGTTATGTTCACTCTAAATACAAAATTATTCCTTTGACTACCAACTCCACTAAAGAAATGGCACAAGAGTAAAAATGTCCCTCCCAACAGTAGCCCCCAGAAGTGCTTTAGGTTTGCAACAGTTTGAAGAACGATGCATTAGTGGTTAAGAGAGCAAGTTGTGGAGTCAGACTGCCTATGTTCAAAGTCTTGCTTGAACTTCTTAGCTGTTGGGCAAGTTATTTAACCTCTCTGTGACTCCATTTCCTTATATATAAAATAAGGATAGTAATATCTACCTCAAAGGGTTGTTTTGAGGATTAAATAAGTTAATACATATGAAATACTTAAAATAGTGCCTAGTATATACACTGAATAAATGCTTACGCTTTTACTTGCATTTTTATTATACTATGACCTCCCTTTTTAGAATAAAAAGACACTTATTAAAAAGCATTACTTAACTCCCAGGGGGAAAAAAGAGGCCACTTAAGGACTGACATTCTCTAAGTTTTTTTTTTTTTTTCATTATTCAATATTTTTTATTGTGATATTGTGGGGTACAGTTAAGGGTTAGGTACACAAATATGCCTTGTTCAGGCACCCTTGTTGATAAGAAGTCTCCCCCCATCCCCAGACAGGTATTTACTACCATTAATCCCTTCCCCTATCCCTCCCCCGCCGCCATAGTTTCCCACCACTGTCAGTCATTTTCTTGTGGTAATACGTTGGGTGATCAAGGTCTATTATATTAGTGAGAACATGTGATACTCAGTTTTTTGTTTCTGTGAGAGGTCACTCAGTATCTCTAAATTCTTTGTCGCATATGTTTGCCAACTAAAGACAGCCATAGTGTGCTGTCTACTGCAAGGTAGAATTTAGCACTTGAATTAT
>CAUYQG010292511.1:0-11346 GCA_963574415.1 Tarsius wallacei
GGCGGAGGCCGGAGCAGCCGAGCGGAGCCCGAGCCCGAGCCCGGCGCGGCCGCCGCCCGCCGGGCCTCCCCTGGCCGCGGCCGGCCGCCGCGCTCCCGCCCGGGCGCCCAGCTATGTACTCCCCGTACTGCCTCACCCAGGTACCGGCCGCCGCCCCCGCGCGACCGGGGGAGGGGAGCGGGCGCGGGAGGCCGGCCGGCGGCGCGGGCGGGCGGAGGGCGGCGGGGGCTGAGCCCGCCGGCCGCCGAGGGGTGCAAGCCGCGGCGCGGGGAGCCCGGGCACGCGTGCGGGCGTCCCCGTGCGCGTGCGACCCGGCCAGGGGCGGACCGCTGTCGGGGGCTCCGGGGCGGCCGGCTGCGTCGCGGCGCTGCCCCTGGAGCGCGGGCGGGAGAGCGTGCGAGTGTGTGAGTGTGAGTGAGTGTGTGTGTGTGTGTGTGTGTCTGCGCGCCCGACTGGGGTGCGGCGGGCAGCGCGACTCCCGCAGACCTGTGGGCGACCGCAGCGCGCAACCCGGGCAGCGTGGCGGCTGCAGTGTTGGCGGGGGTGACAGAGTGGCAGGAGGGTGGTCCCGAGGGCGCGGAGGAGACGCTGGGTCCCGCGGTGCTCCCTGGGGCGGGCGCAGTGGCTCTCGAGGGTGGCAGTGGCCGGCGTGCGTGGCGGCGGCCCTTGCGTGCGGCTGGGGTGCCTGGGGCGGGCCGAGCGGCCCGGGCGTCTCCCCAAAGTCTTTGTTCAGGCCTCACATGGGAGCGGGGCTAAGAAAATGGCGGGGCTCCCAAATTTCGGAGGGGCAGGGGAGGGGAGAGAGGGGCGGGCGCGCTGCCAGCCCGGGCCGCGCCTCTCCGACCCTGGACGTCGCAGCCGCGGCCCCCCCACCCCCAAACTTTCCTCGGTGCAAACTTTCTGGCCTCCGCGACCCGAGCTGCTGCAGAGTGGACCCGTCAGGCCCGGGGAATCCCGTCCCGCCGCCCGGAAGCCGGAGGGACGCGAGGCAGCTGTGGACACGGCTGCTCGTGCTGCTGCCCCGCCGTCGGGTCAACCTCGGGCACAACAGCGCCGACCTTGGCGTGTTGTGAGCACGTCCCGCCTCCAGCGAAGTTCCCTGTGCGGCGCAGGGCGGTGGCAAAGGCTGGGAGGATGTCGGTCCTGCCACCCCACTCTCCCTGGGCCGTGGCCTGAGACCGTAAGAGGGGCCCGGAGCTGCCCAGAGTTCCACAGTGGCCCTGGCAGCACTGCCAGCAGGGCCAGGCTACAGCTGGTGACACAGTCTTTGCAGAGGGGACACCTGGGGGCTGCTTAGCCCTGCGTGCCAACCAGGCCTGCATGTGGGGGTTGTCTAGGCCAGGCCCTAACAGTCTCCTCTCCCCAGCTTGAGCCCTGCCAGCCATGTGCCAAGTGTACCGACGGCTTACTGTGCGAGTTCATAGGGGTATGGCTGCTACCCAGGCTGCGGTGTTCCAGGATCGCGCCCGGGTGTCGAGGGGCAAGAGAGCTTGTCGGGTGTGTGTCAGCTGTGGCCACATCACGCTCGTGTATGCACAGGTGTGAGCGTATGCATGTGTGAGTCGATGTAAAGTCTGCATGTGACCCCAGTGGATTGGCCGCTGGCGGGCCTGCATGGCATGGCCGTGCGGATGGTCCGGGGAGTGGGTTTCCTGTAGAAAGCGGGCCTGGGTGTGTGTTGGTGAGGGCGCGTATGCATGCATACATATCGCAGTGTACACGCAGGTGTGAGCAGGCACTCTGACCACTGTGGCAGTGTGGGGGACCCCACATTTGTGCTTCCCATTCCATGACCACCCATGTTGGATGACTGTGCGACAACCCTGTCCAGCCGGCTGAGTCTGAGCTGTGGCTGCCTTTGGGGCTACGCCTGGCTAGTCTGCAGGGCCAGTGTTTAGGGCCTAGTGGGACCGAGACCCCACGTTCGAGTGGCCTCTTGCCCACAAGGCTGCCAGCCTGACTCCCATGCCAAGCACGACTGACATCTGGGCCTGCTCACCCGTGGCTTGGGTGAGATACCCGCCCCTCAGATTTCACAGCACCCAGAGAGAAGAGGCCCGCTGATACATCCATGACAAGGCAAGCGAGAGGCTGGATGGCCCCCAGACCCAGGGCGATGGCTGGGGCTTGGCTCTGTGGCACTCCAGAAGGGAAAAAGAACTCAGCTCTGTGTGCGCTGCAGGCCCAGGCTCCGGCAGCTCCAGTGTGCCAGGGTGGCTGGGAGGGGAGTGGGCACGATCTCGCCAGCCTGCCAGCCCTGCACGGTGGGCAGGGAAACCCCTCAGCTCTGGGCGGGCGGCTGCTGTCGGCTGGTCAGCAGGGTCTGGCTCGCCCCTCCCCGACCGCCACATCTCTGTTTTTACAAATCTTTCTGCTTCCATAGTTTGCGTTGCTGGTCTGTTTTTCTGACAACCTCTTTCGTTCACTGTCTTTTTCTCCGTCTCTGTCTCTGGCTTGCTCTGTTTCATTTCCATCTCTCTTTCTATGTCTCTGTCCTTCTGTATATCTCTGACTGTCCCTGTCTGTCTCTGTCTCTGACCCTGCTTTTGGCCACTTCTCTCCTCCTCCCCACCCCCCTGGTGTCTCAGACTCTCTCTCTCTGGCCTGCCTCTCTCTCTTTCCCTCTCTCACTCTCTTTTCTTTTTTTTCAAACCAGAATTGGCTTCGATTTTAAAGTCAATAAATGATTGAGCAGGAATGAGCTTGGAGCAGCGGGGCCCTGGCGGGGGAAGGCACTGTGGGCGAGGGGGAAGGGTGTGGGGGGGAAATCTCCTTCTAGAAAAAGCATCAAAATCCAGGGCGGCCGGGCGGGGTGGTTACTGGAGCTACTCAAGCCCATTTCGGCCACAGGCCTGAGTCCCAGGCAGGGGGAGGGGGGCAGTGGAGTGGACAGATGGGACCCCCCCCCCAACAAACAGAGACACACACCAGGATGTGGACACACGCATACCATCGCCACCCCTGAGATCAGGACATACACGTCCTGAGCACACCGATGTCCAAACACACGACCACCAATGGACCTATGGACCCAGGAAACCATGGACTTGTGTTCACCCCACCAATACATACACATTAACACACATGCATTCCTTGAAATGGGACACATGTATCGACGCAGGCTTGTTGGAGACACAGCAATACCTCCCAGATACACAGCCATTGACGCACATACAGACACAGGAAACCGTGGATTTATGTTCACAATCGCCCTCAATACATGCATAAACACTCACACACCTCTTGAGACGGGACACAGATATCGACTTCAGCTCATGGAGACAGCGGCACCTCTCAGACTCATGGAGACCCCAACACGCACCCGCACACGGGAAGACGCGAATGTGTGTTCACCACTGCACACGCTCACATGGACCCGAGGACAGACCGACGGATGGATGGACACGCACCGTTACACAGAGATGCAATGCTGTTGGCTCACCCAGGTGTGTACACAGATACCTTCTCAAACACCCCCCACAGATATACATCAATGTGTGCTCCCCCCTCCTTACTGTAGGTATACACACAAAAACATGCAGACACGTGCTAACACACATAAAGACACACATGGGCGCACACATGGATACACTCATCCTCAGACACGTACCTGCAATGCTGGTAGTCCCAGCCACACAAGCGGCGGGATGTTCATGCACTCAGGTGTTTCTGCACAGCTGCCTGCAACAGTCCTTCCAGGCGAGGGGGTGGCTGGGGCCTCTCTGATGCCCTCTCTGGGTCACTGTGGCTACCCTTCTGTCCCTGCGAAGCTATCGCTCTCTGTCCCCGTGCCAGCCTGGTGCTCTCTTTTAATGGCATACTGCATTCTCTCCGACCGTGGCCCTGCCTGCTTCATGCCTACTGCTGAGGTGGGAGATGTGTGTGGGCCCGAGCAGAGATGGTCAGCCATGAGACAGGTCGGGGCTCCGTGAGGTGTTCTGATGCTGAGCCGGACTGAGCTGGAGCACAGTGCTGTGCTGGGGGCAGGATTCTCCGCTCTCCCTCGGGGTTGGGATGTCTTATGTAGCTGCAAGGGCTCCCAGATGGAGGCCGTGGGAGCAGAGGTCAAGGGCTAGGTTCGCCTTACGACAGCGCTGGGTTTGAGCTACAGCTCTGTATTTTCTAATCCTGTGGCTTAAAGCATGGGATTTTCCCGGTCTGTGAAATGGGCAACACAGCGTCTATTTCTTGGGCCGTGATTAGGCTTAGCATAGTGCCTGGTGTTTAGCGTACAGCGTGTGCTCAAGCAAGGGTAGTTGTCATCCTCCTGTGGACCCTCGCAGCCGGGGGAAGGATGCTTCTGGGGGGTAGAAGACGGGGTTGAGCACCTCCCAAACATAGAAATTCATGTGGACTGCCTGATGGAGGAGGCAGCAAGAGGAGAGTATGGAAGAACATGGGCTAGTTCATCGCCAGCTCTTTTCCCTTGGGTGGGGTCCTATAGGGCCAAGCAGAGGGTTGTGGGGCTTTAAGGTAGTGAGAGATGAAGAAGGGGGTGGGGGGGCGGGAGGCAGGAGGGGTGAGATGAGGCCCGCATTGTCTCGTGAGGACCAGATCCCCTTCTTGAGGGCCCTGAGTCCTGGAATAGTAGTATGTATGTACCAGTGTATCCAAATGTAAGTGGAGCAAAGAGCCTGCAGTCTGGTGCATCCTGATGGTGACTTCAGGGACGTCCCCAAAGCTCCAGAACTGTTCCTGCATCTGCATTTGGGCATTGTCACCTGGACCCACCATAGGGACAGAACACTGGATTAGGGGCATTGTGGGTGGGTACAGGGGCTGAACGTGCAACTGTGGCACCGTGGCACTGTGGCTATCGGCGAGATGCCCCGGAGGTCAGTGTCTGGCCGCCAGTCTCTCCAACTAGTCCAGGGAGACAAGCCTTTTTTATCTGTTCAGTTCCTGTCCCTGGCTGCTCAACGCTGGGGTCCTGTTGGACCAAGAGTCAGTGAGGCCGTTCACCTGTCTCTTCTCCAACATGGTGCTAAGGACGGGCCTTCTGCTCTTTCCCCAGCTGGGGTGGGGGGAAAGGTGAGGGTGTCTTTACTTTTCTGTCCTCAAAATCCTGGGTGTGGGGGTGACTGGGCCTAGGGGGGCAGTTTGAGTGGCTACCAGGGTTCCCCCACATCCACGTGTGTGTTAATCGGCGTGTCAGGCCTCAGAGCCACCATTTCCCTGCAGATACCTGAGTGTCTGCGTGGGTCCCTTCCCACATGTCTCCGAGTGTCTGTCACTGGGTGCTACCTGCATGTAACTCTACAGATCATCACACACTCCATCTCCTGTATTCAGTGGGGGGGGGGGGGGTCAGGGAACATGTTACATGCATGTTGGTGTGCCAGATGTGGTCTTTGTGTCACGGTGCCACTGTGGTGTGCTGCTGTGTGCGTCAATGGGTGCTGGTGTACCTGTCGCCATCTTTTTTTCTGCGCTTTGTATCTGGGGTGACAGTGTCCCAGCGATGTGCGTCACATCTACAGCAGTGTGTTTTTCTGGGTGTCTGTGCGTCACGGCAAGGAGTGTATCGGCGTGCCCCGCACACGTTGGCCTGTCCATGTCAGCCTATGTTCACATACATGTCAACGTGTGTTCCCCCATATGATTTCGCATCCTGGGCTTCCTCCTGTGACTGTCGTTGTCTCACCCAATGGCCCTTCTCCCTGGTGTTCCTTGGCCTCTGGGCACTGTGCGAGATGCCCACTATGGCGGCCAGGCAAGCAGCTGGGAGTAGGCTGGCCTCTCTGTCCCTTCCCATGAGGTCGCGCGGCCGCCGCGGCCTTGCTAGGGCCCCGCCCGTGCCCCCGGCCCGGCGTGGACAGAAGCCCGTTGTGAGGCGGTGAGGTGTGGGTGTGTGTTTGGGCCGCCCACAGGCTCCCTCTGTCTGCCCGGCGCACATTGATCTTGGCTTCTGCCTGTGTCCGTTCTAGCCTGGCCAGCTGGGTGTCCGGCTGTCTCCGTGGGCCTGAGCCCACTGTCCCCACTGTCCTCGCCACCCCCACAGCCAGGTCTGCCCCAGGTCCCTTACCCCCGGGCCACCCGCTGTCCCTCTGAGGCTCTGAGGGCGCGGATTTGGAAACTGAGGCCCCCCTTCCTTCCCCCTTTCTCTCTCTCTCTTTCCTCCCTCTCTCCTCCCCTCCTCCCCTCCTCCCGCTCCCTCTCTCCCTCTCTCTCTCCTCCTGCCAAACGCGTCTTGGCTCCCTCTGAATATCTCTCCTCCTCGATTTTTGGCTCCAGCTCTGGGCGCGTTCACTAAAGGAAGAAGGGCTAGCTCCCCACCCCCCACCCCCTTCCTCGTCGTCGCCTCCTCCCTTGTGAGGAGCCCCTCTGAGGGCGGGAGTGGCCTTGTGCAGGGGCCTAGGCCCCCCAAGTGGGCTTGGCCAGGGGGGCACAGGCCCGGTGGGCGATGGGGCAGGGTGAACAGGGCCTGGCGGCCCAAGGGGGCACCAGGCAGGGTGACCGTGTTGCCTGGCTGGGCAGGCCGGCAGGGAGGGGTCGGGGGCACGGAGCTGGGGTGTCTGGCTTCTGGTGGGGCTGGCAGGCCTCTGTGAGGCGCAGCTGTGCCCAGAACTCTGAGTTGCGTTTGCCACCACTACCGATGTGGCTGCGCCAGCCGGGGAGGGGAGGCGGGTAGCGGGCACTGCGGCGCTTGGTAGCCAATCGGAAGCCGGGGTTGCACTGGGGAGTTCTCCCCCCACTGGGCCCCACCCTGAGGGGAGCTGGGGGTGGTGGCCAGCAGCGGGCAGGGGGCAGTGTCCACCGCCACTGCCGAAGACCCTGCCCCCTCGGCTGACACTCAATGCCAGCCTTCCTGGCACAGATCGGGCAAGAGCAAGGGTCTGTCTGTCCCCACCTGAATCAGGCTGGGGGAAGGGACAGCACAGAGGTGCACCGATCTTTCTGGACAGGCAGGAGCTGGGGATGGGGTCCAAATGATCCAGGTGGTTCTGTCCAAATATCAGCTTTGGTGGAATCATCTCGGGTTGTGGGGGGGCATCTATTCTGGGTCCATCTCACACAAAGTCACACACTCTCACTGGCACATGCGGGCACAAAGAATCACGCTGCCACACACTGGCACACTGCACCTCCCTCAATCAAACAGACACAGGCGTCCCCACACAAAGAAGCTTGCCCTCACATACAGACACCCAGAGGCTCCCGGCCACACCCAAACACATTGCTGTGGCATCGCACACGCAGCGATGCACACGTGGGCACAGACACACGGGACACACAGGCAGATGATCACATGCCGCGAAACACACAGCACAGACGTGGGCACTGCCCCTGTCCAACACACGGGAGAACATGGAACACACAGACACAGTGAGAAACACACAGCACACACACTTGGTAACAGTGTCAGGTGCCCGAAATGCCACTCAGTAACACACACAAGCATGCACAGGCAATAACATAATCTCAGACACATGGACACACACACACCGTCACCCAGTGCCACCAGGAGAGATTTTGCCCACTGGGAAATATCTGGAGACATTTTTGGTGGTCGCACTTGGAGGAGGGTGCTATTGGTGTCTAGCAGGTGGAGGCCAGGCATGCTGCTCAGTCCCCTGCAATGCACAGGATACCCCCCCCACCACAAAGAACGATCTGGCCCCAAATGTTAGTGGTGCCGAGATTAGAGACCCTGCTCAGAACACTGAGACACACAGTAACACACATGGGCACCACTAATCCTCAACTCCCATTACACACATACATCACACCCAGGCAAGAGACCGACTGACACAGTGTCACACACACAGCCCTGCTCACTAGGACTGAGGTATTGTCACAACATATGCAGGCATCCCCTCTACCCAAGCCCAGACACAAGCGGCTTGGCATGCACACACAGTACCTTGTTACCCCGGCACATGGAGATGAGGGTCACACCCACACAGCATTTGCACCTGGGCCACACCTGGCCCTGGTTGGAAATGGCGTCTGAGAGCTGAGACCTGCCCCTGTGGCACCTTCCTTTTCTCTGCCAGCCTGGCCAGCAGGCTCTGAGCAGCAGCTACAAAGTGCCTCGACCTCTCTGGATAGAATAGGGACCCCCAAATCCTCCCCGCGGTTTGTAGAAGCCTGGGGTGGGGACAAGCTTGCAGCCCACATGCCCACCCCTGCCCAGGACACCCCTGCCCTTCTGGACTCGGCAGCCGAGGGCTCCACCCTCCCTACCACACTCCGGGAAGCCATAGAGAGAAGGAAGCGGGCTGTCTAGTTGGTCCTATCACCTTTTGCCTCCCATTTCTGACCCTGGAGAAAGAGAGAAGAGAGACGGTCAGCTGAATAGTAGAGAAGATAACACTAACAGCAGAATGAATGTTTGTCCTAAAAATCCTAGCGACAGCCGACGTGTGCTGTGTGCTCACTGGATCAAACTCTCTGCAAAATGCCTTCTCACTTGAATCCTTCTGCATGCAGCAGGTTATTAGGAGAATGGGACCTCTGAAGCCAGCTTCCTGGATTCGAATCCTGGCTCTACCACTCACTAGCTGTGTGGCTTTGGGCAAGTTGCTTAGCCTCTCTGGGCCTCAATCTCTGTATCTAGGAAGCAGGGTTGAGGTATCTGAGGATTTGGTTCACAAAAAGTGCTTTAAAACTGTGCTTGATGTGAAGTAAGTGCTTGATTTTACAGATGGGAAACTGAGACTCAGAAAAGGAATAGCAGAGCCTGAACCCCTTATCCGATCCCCACCTCCCTAAATCCTGTCAGTGGGATGGAATTGCAGCTTCTTTGCGGGCTTTTACTAAATTTCAGAGTAGGCTTGCAAGCCCACGCTCCCACATGATGCGTGACCCAGCTGTCAGCCCTTGAACACTCCTTACCACTCTGACCCCTCTTTACCGCCCTGACCTTTGGATCTTCCTCCCTCTGGGACTCAGAATGAGGGTGGATGGTGGTCTCACCCACTCTGAACTCTCCTAGCCAGGTTTCCCTTCACCCCCCACTGGGCCAAACGCCTCTCCCACACCTTGCCGGGCACCCAGCCGGAGTCCGCATGCTAGGGGTGCAGCCGGGGGCCTGTGCATTCCTTTGACAAATATTTACCAAGCACCTCCTGGGTGCCAGGCCCTGTTTTAGGCCCTGGGGGCTCGGCAGGGAGCAAAACCGGCAAAGGTGCCAGCCCCGGTGGGAGGGCAGACAGTGAAGCTGATAAACAAGGGAGTGTCCAGTCCTTGAAACAGCACTAGGTGCTGTGGGACAGACAGCAGGCAGGGCCCTCAGCAGAGCTGGGCAGCTGCGGTTTTAGCAGAGGTGGCTGGGGAGGCCTGGCGGCGAGCAGCTGGTTCTCCACGTTGCCCTGCTGCGATGCAAGTGCAGCCTGCAGGCCCCTTTGCCTGTCACAGGGGCAGTCTGGAGGTCAAGGGTATGTGGCTTAGTATGGCCATGCCTGCCACTGGCCCAGAGTGCATGGCCTGTTGTTGCTTCTGTCTGAAATCGTCCATTATCCACACTTGCGACTATGCCGAACGGTGCCCGCCCAAGACCTGGGGACAAGACGGCTGAGGCCTTTCCTGTATAGAAACCAGTCTTGATGGGCACTGGGTATTCTCATCCCTGCCGCTGTGAGCTGGGGGATGGGGCGGGGGCAGCTGGTGGCCCAGAGTGGCACTTCCACCTGGGCCCCTCGATTTAGCTCCCCCGGGGCGGGCCCAGTTTATTTTTACCTCAGCCTGTCACCCTGGCAGTACCAGCCTGCGCCATCTTTGCAGGGTCTTGGGGACCTGCCACAGCTTGGGGGAACCCGGCTTTGCTTGCTGGGCCCCCCAACTCCCGCCAGGCCCCAGACTGTCTCCACCCCCAAAGCTCCAGGTTTGAGGGCTCTGGGCTGGGGGCTGGTGGGGTCGGCATGGCAGGCTGGCAACCACTGTGCCCAGCCTGGTGGCATTTGGTTTGGCGCCCTGCCTGCCTGCCACCCCCACCCCGTGCCCGGGCAGAGCCGAGCGGCTGCTGCTGCCAGTCTCCATTTCGAAGCTTGGGGTGGGGGTGGGGGAGTGCCGGGCACCTCCGGGCCCTCTGCCTGTCCCGTGCCACCTGGGGCTCGTCCCCCATGCCCACTCCCTGGAAGTGCCTGGACTGCTTCTCCCGCTGTCCCTTTGCAGCCTGGAACCCAGGAGGATGCCCGCCTGGCTTCCATCTTCCCTGCTCGCTCCCTCCCTTCCTCCCGCTCTCTCTCGCCTGCTTGCCTGTAATGGCTCACCATTTTTGGCATCTCCTCCCCTCCCCCTCCCATAGGCGCCAACATCACTTCCAAGCCGCTGCCATTGCTGGCTCTCAGGCCTTCTCTGCTGCCTGGGGCTGGGGCCTGGAAATGGAGGCTTAGGGGTGGGCCGGGCATGAGGGCATCAGGGGCTTTCTGGGTGCTTGTGAATACGCCTGGAGTGGGGGACACACTCTCTAACCCAGCTCACTCGACCGCCTCTTCGTTTAGCTTCAAGGTTGGCAGAGCAAGACCGCAGCGAAAGTGGGGGGCTTCCCATTTCTGATCACCCCCGCAGGCCTGGTGTTGTCCTCTGGGCCACCAGGAGGCCAGGGTGGGTGTCTCTGTCCAAGCCCAGACTCTGGACTGGCAAACAGCAAGGCTTCATCTGTGGGGTGCCCCAACCCCTCCTCCTCCAAGTTCTCTCCCAAGGCTCCAAGATTCCTGCTTCCCCTCCCCAGAGCTGGGGTGGGGAGGACCCAATCCCACCTTGGACACTTGTGCCCCCAGAGGGGCAAGGGACTTCGGAGGAACCGGTTTACTGCCCTCCCCCCCATCCCAAGCCCGCTGCCCGCGCCTCTCTCGGCACTAAACAAAGTTTGCTAAGTAACTTCAAATGTTATTTGAGGACGGCCTGGCCTCAACCCAAGGCGGCCCTGTGGAAACTTGTTTTTCGCTGCCGAGGCTGCAAGTATCAAAGACACACTTTCGGGGGGGTGGGGTAGGGGTGCTTCGACGCCTCTCCCCCCTCTGTGGCAGGGGTTGGCCCCAAATGGACACACAGACACACAAAACAGACACACAGGCTTGGGCCAACAGAGGGACACATGCATCATGCTGCGGCCTGCATGCCCAAGACAGTCGCAGGACAGCCATGGAGTGCGGCACACATAATACAACACACACACACACACACCCCAAGGGGGCGGTCACAGGGTGCTGCCCCCCCACCCACACAACCCCAGGATCCTTCCAGCCAGTGAGGTTTCGCCACATTTGGGAAGACTCGTGGCTCTGATGCTTGGGATCCTGTATTTCTCATGTCTCCGAGGCCCAAGGTGGTGCCTGGATGGGTCTCCTCAGTTTCCCCAGCTGTAGAGGGGAGCTATGGGCCTGGATGGTAAAATAAGTG